>CM068967.1:75954942-75970145 GCA_035128595.1 Eptatretus atami
AGTTGGGAGTAAGGAGCATCTTTAAAAGTAAGCAGGTTTTTCCACACCCGCTTGAACCAACTATGAGATAGCTTCATTAATTTGGAAGATTTTTATGGTTGTTAAATTGGTTCGCGGGCGCCAGCAGTGACCACTATTTTCGTTGTGTCTGTGTGTCTGTTTGTGACTCTCTCCAGACATAGCTCTGACGTTCTGAACGACGATGTTGATAAACTTGGACACTAGCTAGATATCATGATGTTAGTTGTGTCTTTTGTATGAGGGGCGTCCACGCACTTGTGGGCGAGCACACCACTTGAAATTTTATTTTTTAATTTTTTTCTCCGATTTTTTTTTCTCGCAATCTCATTTCAGAAGCTTGTGCGTAATGGTCCATAAGTACCACATATAAAAAAATCCGATTGATTTGGTCATTTGACAGAAAGGATAGGTTGTAACGGTGGGCTCTCAAAAGCTTCCACAACTCAATTGTAACTATGTGGGCATTGTTCAATAATGCCCGCGAACATCGTCGCTCCCGGCTAGTTTAATTTATTTTCCAAATGGTAAAAACATATTCATGTATATATATATTAATGTATATAGATATTATTATATATATATATTTAATATACTATATGTATATATATATATATATATATTTATTAATCTTTGTATACTTGCGAGGCTTCGTGTGAGAGCTAACACACAATGCAAGCAAGGGGGATGACGTACAAGAGGGGGGGGAGGGGGAAGGACAAACAGTGGGGAACAGAGACATTCAGGAGATCTGGTGGAATGGAGAGGATGGATGGGGAACAGGGGAATACAAGATGGACATAAAAAAAGAAAAAAAAGGGGAAACTTTTTTCAGGAAGGAAAGCAGGGAATTAAGTAGGTGGCTTGGGTGGTTATCGGGGTAGAAAAGATCGAGGATTTGTGGGGATGATAAGAGGTGTGGTGAAGCTGTTTTGAAGGCTGGAGGAAGAAATGGGATTGAATAGAGTGATTGAGTTTATTCCAAAGGCGGAAAAAAGGAATGAAAGAGTGAAGGTGATGCAGTGTTCAATGATTTTGGTAGTTTTACCAGAAGGGGTTGTTGGTGGACTTGAAGCACCCTGCGGAAATGTGGTGGGGACAAATCGCAGAGAGAGAGAGCAGGGGGCGGAGCGAAGGCTGGAGAGGAGACAGTAAGAAGACAGAAAGACACAGACTCAGCCTGCGGTGGAGAGTGGGAGCCAAAGACTCAGCCTCATTGCAGGAGATGCAATGATCCAAAATGCTTGGTTTCCAACAACGTGGAGTTTTCCACAGCCATGAGTGGAGATTAAAATGAGCATGTGAGTGGAGATAGCCTTGATACCTCAGGAAGAGAGTTTGTGAGCAGGGAGGGTGCGAGACCGTGTCCAAAAGCATTACTTCCAGGATACGGCTCTGATTTCCTGTCGGCATTGAGACTCATCCATTTGTTGGGAGAGCAAAGCAACATATGCCAGGGTAGAGTGCTGTCTGAAAACAAATGATTATAGGAAATCAAGCATTGGAAGAGGAACGGATTTATATGTTTGAGAATGAATTGGATTCCATTAACTCTTGCTGATGATTGGAAAGGCTGATTGGCTGTAGTCAGGATCTGTTTTTTGGACGCTTTTTATGCAGGGCAGTAATTTGTGGATTTCAAGCAGATGCAGTGAACCTTGAGCAAATGAGAGGGTGAATAGAAGAGAGGAGGGTGAGCAGACAGAAAGCAGGTTTTTAGGAACACGTGGGCTGATGCCGTCTGGACGGTTGCATAATCTGATGCGAGGTTGACAACAGAGCTCTCACTTGTCAGCGAGAAAAGGACACAGAAGTCAGGGACAGTTGGGTGCAACTGTGTAAGGTGGTAGAGAAGTGATGGGTTTTGGACAAAAGATTTAGTGCAACCCGAGTTTAAGCATTCAGCTTTTCACGTGCGGTATCATGCAAGTGCAGCAATTTGAGGTAGGAGGGGTGGAGGGAAACATACCACCAGAAGATTGATAGTATGCAACTAGGATTTTGAGAGGGAAGAGAGGTTTGAAGTCAGACTTGAGCTATGAAATATATATTTGGAAAACAGGTTTATTAGATTTTTATTGGCTTTTTTTAGAACTCTATATTTTATCCTAAGTTCTGGGATTAATTTCAAGATAATCCATTATTTTATTTATAAAATATCTTGTGTTTGATATTTCTTGAAATGGAATCGTGAATAATATATAAAAATCCTTTGAAATTTTCTAATGACGTCAGTTTCTTCCATTGTAAGGAAAGGTGTGTTATCACCCTCATATTTACATTCATCTTCTCTAATCAATCTGAAAAGTAATTTCATTTTGGGTTGTACATCTAAAAATTATATTCCTTTTGTTATATTTTTATTATCATTATAGAAGATCACAAGAATATACATTGTTTATGGCTTTTGACTGTGTCTCATTCACTCTATCATGCAGGACAATTCTCAAATTATCATATGGAAATAGGGATCAAGGGGCTCGATTAGTATAATACTATTATATTTATAACGTAAAACTTTTGCTAAAAACTAAAGTCATCTATAAATACTATTTCATAACTATCGTTTGAACACAAACTCTCGGTGCCAAACGTCTTTTTTTCCAACAGAGATATCTATCATTACTTCATTAATCTTCAGTTGAATAATGATCATATTTAATTAGTAGAAAAAAAACATTACCATCTATATCTATATGCTTTTTTTCATTACAGAATTCGACTACTCTTTTTTATATTAAAGGTAATTTAAAATGATGCTAAACATTTGAAAAAAATGTCATTCACCTGATATATTAACATCCTTTATTCATTCAGGATTTACATCTTTAGGGTTGTTGAAAAAATCAAATTTCTCCTGTGCATTTCAGAATGGTCTTATCTTTTCTTACTAAAGCTTCACATGAGTTTTTTTCTTTGATACTTTTCTTGTTTCATTGCTTTTTCTGTTTTGAATATATTGCAGAAGGAGAGGAGAAACTTTTGTTTAGAGCTATTTAATTGATGTACTTCCAGATATACTAAAAGCCTTCCAACTGAAGGAAAATGAAGAACTCATATTATTCACCATAATTGTTTTTATCCAGAATAATTGTTATTTTATCTTATTATTTACATCCCTTGACATAATTTCTCAGTATTTTTACAAATGAAGAGATTGAATTTGCAAATTGTCTTTTGTGTCTTGATACTTGTATGTTTAAAGTGAAAAAGTTGGAGGAAAAAATGGTTTTAAGCAGCGATTCCACCTATAAATTAAAGAATTTTCATCAAGAAAATTATTTTAAGGCAAACAGTTTTTGTTCTAATAAATATGGTGAATACAACATCTGCGAGTTTGTTTCATGAATATAAATGTGTATAAACAACCTTCACACCAACAACACACATGTAATCTTTCAGACAAATATCTCCACTTGATACAAGAAACAAACATTGGATAGATTGTGATGATATTCTTTAAAAAATTATAATAAACACCTTCAATCAGCAATACACAGACATGAAGAAAGGGAAGGTGCCACTAAATTCTTCCATTGAAAACACTGATAGGGCATTTAAAGGTCATGAAACACTCAAAAGTTTTGGTTATTTAATATATTAACTTGACCTTCCTAATGAAGAAATCACCCATTTTTTTTTAAAATCAACAATGGATAATTAGACCAATATTTTGAACATTTGTTGTGCTTTTTCACACTTCCTATGCCGCCCTCAAAAAAAGTTGAGTTCAGCGACACCGCAGGTACGTGGACCGTTGACGTATCTCCAGAACGCGACTTCGTCAGAGTGGATTGATAGACTGCGCGTGTCATAAAGTAGTACAAATGCATTGTGAATTGTTTGCTATCGTCACTGATCATCTTAATTGCCTGTGATTGTTTTTGCGGAAAGAAATTCTGCTTTCTAGCATGATGCACACACAATTCACGAGGCAATTATTTATCCCTTTACACGCTTGTTGTGTAGTCCCCGTGGTTCAATCCAATACATGTATGCACAATAAGGCTATACATGTCACAAAATATTATAATGTTGACTGTTGAACTTCCATTAAAAAAAAGATACTTACAGGACCATACAAGTAAAACTAAAAGATAATATTGCATCATTTAAGGCGACAAGGAATATTTTAAAATCAAACGATGGAAAAACCTGCAACCTACAATTTTTGCAGCTGTATTGAATTGTTCGTTGAAACAGCTGCTGGGATAGGTACGATTCCATCATCCATGCAAGCCAGGTATGGCTGACTCGGCATACATGGGTTTATTCTAAAGTGAAGGTACTGGCTTCCATTGGCTTGCTTATTCATTAACATTTAGCCAAAAGTGCTCGCATAAATAACAGGGAAAAATATGTTGACAACTATGAAAGACAATTTATTGTCTATTACAGGCCTCATAGCCTCGGGACTCTTAACACTTGACTTATACATTGTGTGCATGCTAATACAAGTTACTTGTCAACTCTAGAGTCCTAGAAGTCCGATAAATCCGTCGTCCTCCGACTAGTCCGATAAATCTGAGTGCTGTAGCTTTCTTTTATTTCTCTTTTCTTCATCGTTTTCTACTGGGGCTACAATGACGAACAGTAGGAATAAAATTAAAAGATGCAACAGAAGTAGATTTAAATCGCACTAGACTCTAGACAATTGTGGTCTCAAGGTGTGTTGCTGCACAAGTTTTCTCTATCGGCGCGAATCAGTCAGCCTTGCCGGGGAGCGAGGCGAGATTGCTTTGTTTATGCGTCCGAGAGATACGGCGATGACATGGGCTGGCCTTGCTTGCGTCATGTTGGCGGGTGGCAACATGTCCGCTGCGCTGTGCTGTGCGTCACGTCACTCACTACAAATACTTTTCTGATAATCGAGGCAGTATGCAGTAAGAATTTACATTATGATTAGAAAGGATTCGTCTATCAGATTGTTATTGCAAGACCTCAGTTGTTATCAGACTAGCCGAAGTCAAGTTGTGGTGCAAAAATGTTAAAATGTCTGTCATTAAGTCATGACTAAAAATTAGGTCAAGGTCAAAAAATTCAACTCTGGATACTTTGAATTCACATTATTGACGTAAATTTAATTCGGAAAGTCCGAGCTGGCTCCAAGATACAGCTTGGAAATTGGGAGTGCAAGGGAAAAAAAAAACACCCAAAATGGTGGTTTCATACTCCTGGGGGGGGGGGGGGAGGGGTAACAAACTCTGAGGTACCATTGAAACTGGGGGACAAATTGTAGAAACAACCCTAAGGCTATAAGCCTTCCCTCTACTGTCAGGGGAGGCTGAAAGAATGACTACTCACTATCAATATAAAATGCTGCTTCTATTTATTTATTTATTTCCCTACACCTTGATCGCTTTCAAGTCTACAATCACGAGGGCCTCACGATCTTCAAATAGGCACCGAGGCTGGAGGAAGTTCAAAGGGTTGACATGAATGAATTGGTCGCACTCAGTTGGTGTTAGATGGACGTAATGAGCAATCTCATTTTAACTGCAGGTTGACGAAGGAAAATCACGAACATTGTGGATACTCGGCTCAAGTCATTTGCGCACATTGTGGATACATGAGCTTCTGTGATTGAATTCCCAACGTTAGCTGATTGAGAGAGAAAAATAAACATCAGCAGGGCACAAGCTTAATTGTTTCTTTATGAGAAGTAAGCTTTAATTTCTACACATCACTCATGTCCTTGACATTCATTTTCTAACCCTAACCCACTCATGTCATGTCCTTCTGTATCCATCTTGTATACCCATGCATGCTCTCCTGCCCCATTCCTCCACACCCATTGTTTGTCCAAGTCTGTCCTGGCCTTCAGCTCTGCTGTTGGTGTTGGTGTGTCTGTCTGTCTGTCTGTCTATCTGTCTGTCTGGAAATAGTAAATACACATGTCCTCAATCCTGGAAAATGTCACATTCTGACCCTTTTACTCCAGAAGGATCGTCAAATGAGCCAGCTATTTCCTTGGGTCATCCACTGGAAGAGGTTAAGTCTCTTGAAATTCTGGGCTCATAATCAGCCATGATCTTTCCTTGGCCAACCAGATAGCAAAGCTGATCTCAAAGCTAACCTCAGACTGGGCAACCTCTGTCGATCCAGGTTTCTTGAAAACTACTCAATCTTCAAGGCCCTTGTCTAGCTCAATGGTGTACTGCTCTCCCTGTGGGTTGGCAACCATAACGCATCTATCTCTCTTGGATTATTTGGAATATAAACTCTCGTAATTATTTTATCTCCTGTGATGACGCGAATGAGGGTCTGTTGCTGTCGCATCGCAGGCAGGTCGGTGGACTCTCTTTTCTTCTTTCTGTTCTCCAACATTGTTCCTCTGTGCCTCAATCTCTGACCCTCGAATTTACAACAGGATGCACACGCTATTCCAGTAAACCCGTTAAACTTCCAAAATCCAGGTTTGCTTCTCCCGTCTTGAGAGCACTTTCCAGAGGCTGTTCTGTCTCGCTCTTCTCTCCGTGGTTCAGGCAAACAGAGCACCACCAACTCCTTTTCATCCGATATTCTGATCTGTCACCTTTATTACCCCATTAACCTTTCCTAAAATCCAACGATCCTACTGGCTAGTTTAGGGTTTTCTCTCTCCTCCTCTCTTTTCCTGTTTGTTCATACTGTTCATGTTTGTCACCTGCCAGTTCGACCATGTCTTCGTGAGCTCTCCCCTTTAAAGAAAACAAAATAATCAGTTCGATATGCTTAGTGATCACCTGCCGGTGGCAGTGTGAGACCATCCTCATTTTCATAAATGCCAAGGTGAGCCAATGAAAAAAGCCAAGAATTCACAAGGTTTCGGAAAAGCGATGATAATGAAAACCTATACCCAAGAAAACCTATAGCAAACCAAGATGCCAAGGTGAACAACGAATAGCCAAGATCTTGTGAAAAAAGCCAAGGAGTGGTCACGGCTGGTGGTGTGTTGAGTCTCTGTGGACCCAGTCTTGGTGCTTTGACCCCGAACATTAATTTGTGAAGGTTGTAAAACGGTGCCTCAACATTTTGTTGTGCACATTGTTTTTGCTTCATTATACGGAGTGTCTTGAGAAGATTGTTACAAGGGGTTTTTGGTGATTGAATTGCTTCGCATGTCACACACCATATCACCAGTTTTGGAGAGGGGTGGATGGAAAGTGCATGCTCTTGAAATTGGTGATCAGACATGGAGTGGGGGGGGGGGTAAAGAGTTGGTGAGAGGAGGGTAAAATTGGAGATTATGGTGGGGGGAGGGAGAGGGAGAGGGAGAGGAAGACCAGGGAAGTGCAGAAAGTGCTTGTGTCAGGCATGGAAGTGTTTGGTATGATCAGATGGGTTTGAACCACCAAACTGTCAGACTCAGAGTGGGCCCTCTAACTATTACACAACTAAGTTTGGTTATGGTTTTAGGTCGAATCACCTTATGGAGGATAACTGTTTTTTTGGAGGTGGATTAAAGGGGCTGGCTGGATGACCTAGAGGTATGCACATTCGCCGGTGTTTACAGCCAGGTTGATTAATCAATGTGTGTGCTGTCCCTCGGATGGACATTCAATGGGAATTCCTTCTGCCAGCATTCATCAGTGGACATTAAAGATACCATGGTGTCTTTCAGGAATAGAAGGCGAGCTATCGCGGCACCGTGAACAAACAAATTACTGCCAAACTACCATTGGAAAGGCAATGGTAAACCACCCAGTATAACACCTTGCTCAGGAAGCTGCTTCAGCAGCATTGATGCTCTGCGAAGGACAGAAAGAAAGACATTGAAGGAAAAGTCACCCTTGGTGGGGAATGTTTTGTTCCTCCTGGTCACCATTTCCCAATACGAGCATTTGCGCAAACTCTTCCTCAATCCAGTTTAACACGCAATGAAACTGTCTAATCCACAACTATGAACGTAACTGGAAGTGGTGGAGTCACTGAATTCTTCGACCTCACCATGTTGTCTGCTACGTTCCGTGAGAGGATCATATCATCACCATGAAAGACTAGTCTACGTCGGGGTAGGCTGGGTCGTGCTAAGGTTTCCAGAGACACTGAGCAGACCACAGTTTGTCACTGCATCTGTTGTTCCTGAATACTTAATTTTCTTTCAGTTTACTCTGTGTCATTGCCCTTAAAAAAAAATTACAGACAGTATTTTTGGTGGAAACGCGTGTTTAAACCCACCTGATGCCAAGCTAAAGCCACTGATCTGTGTGTTGCAGCTTTTTTCAATCTCAGTTCCTTTCATTCATGGGTTCCAGAATAATAATAATATAATAACAGAAAAATAATAACTTCGACATTGCGACGTCACCAGATATCTCTACCCACATTATTACATCATCATAATACTTGTACTAAGTTTGATTTAAATCCCTGAACCCAGATTCAAAATATTAAATAATTTTGGCTGCAGACCATGCTTTCGATCAGGTTGAAATTTAAAACTTATATTCCCATGATTATTAGATCATAATTCTGACGTTTCATGTCGATTGGTGAGCGGTTCAAGAGAAAATTTTTTTTAAAGATTTTCGTTCAATCAATATGGCTGCCAGACCATGTGACCAATTAATATTATAAACACTGGTATCCGACAGGCTTGGGGAACATATGGGTGAAGTTTGAAGATCTGTGATCCTTGATCTTGAAGATGTTCAGGAGAAAATTTCTGAATCATCAAATTTTTTACCCTACACAATTTAGCCGAGATGACCCTCAAAAACTTTCATACTGATCAGATAAAGCGTTTGAGGTATGCAATTATGAAGTCATAACGAAGCCACCATGACGTCATTCAAAAATTCAAACTTGTTTCCCATGAGTTCTTCACATGTGCCAAGGTTCAATTTTTTCCATGGTATGGTTTCAGAGAACAGAGATCCAAAGTTTTTCCTTTTTTTCCAACACGGTTGCCACACACGTGGCCTATGACGTCATAATTATCATTTTTCTAAAAATATTGCACATGAGTAGTTGCACCTATAGTGACACTTTTGTGTCAATCTGATAAGCGTTACAGAGAAAATAGAGAAAATGAACACAGATGGACGTACATCAACTCGAAACATGATGTCACAGGCGACTTCATCACCGGTGGCATAAAATTATAAATTACTACACTATAATTTATTATGACCGTAACATGAATATGTCGCGGTCCTGGCGGTTAAGTTAATCCCCTGACCCAATTGTGTGGGACAGGCGGTTAACACGACCACGCCGGATGCCGAGCGGTTTTCCTTTGAGAACACGTGATCCTGGAGATTATGGCGCACGTGGGAGGGGCGGGGCGGCACGGACCGAGCACAGGGGTTTGATACTCGAACCCACGACAGATACATGGACACAGCAACTTGAAATAAACAGGGAATTTAATGAAAATAGACAAATATTTACAAGAGTAATAATTCAAAATAATAATAATACGTGAGGTAAAATGAAGCTAAAGTCGAGGAGCCTCGACACACGGACTTTAATACAGACAAGGGGAAACAAACAAAAGAAAATCCTCCCTTATTCTGGCACTTAGTTTAGTCCGGAGATGGTGTTTATTGAACTTTGTGATCGAGCCGCTTCGTCCTGCGGTAGATACGCAAAATGGCCGCGAGCGTCTCTGGGCGGGAAACGTACGTGAGGTAATTGTGAGGCGGTAGCAACACCAAGGCTCACCAACCGCCGTGCGGTTCTCTCGTCGATCGCGTTGGGGCGCCGCACCATTCGGTGACATACACGAGCTTCGAGGTCGGTCTATCACGACCCAACCCAGAGTCAATGGCCAGCGTCTGGCTCCACCACGCGAGCCAATTCGCCTCAGCACGAATACGAATACGTCCTCTTTCCTCCTCACTTCTGACGTCACGACCCATCAATCATCCACCTCCGGGCGTGCTTGTTGGCACGAACCGGGAAGGCGGGGCTTCTGCTGCCGTGCACGTTTGGCTCGCTTGTTGTTGTTGTTGTTGTTGTGTTGTTTGTTGTTTGTTAAGGACGTGATTCCTGTTATTGCTGCCTTGTAAATGCAAAAACGTAGGAAAAGGTCACAGGGGTAATTAACATACTGGGGGACATTGGCCTTGATCCCTGTCTAATTAACACAGCACACACCCCCCATCCCCATGTGGTGACACATAACGCTTAAGCTCACACTTTCCCTACTTAATTTACATCGAGATGTCTTCTCCACGTCACGGACCAAGCAACTCGACACAATCGAACTTTGCTATGAAATTCCTCCATCTACCCCCAGAACGTAACAATGTGAAGTGCTGGTTAAGTGAGTTTGCCTGTAGGTAAGGTTAATGAAAAGTTACTTGACAACCAAGCATTCTCTAATTCCGTTAATGTAATAAATATACGGTACAGGTAGTCAGTCAGGTAGGTGTGTGAACCGAAATCTGGAGCTCGGTCAACCACGCATGTGGAACTTATCTATTAATTACGTACTATATGAACGTTCGTACGTCGATAAATAGACTTATCATACGCTACATAGTTATATGACGTTCGTACGTGATTAATTACGTAAGATTGAGAAAATGAGCCAATTGATGCCAACACGCACACGACAACATCACACAACTATGAGTGTTCATGTAATACACAGAAATACATTTTTCATTAAATAATGGGCAACTTCACCTTCTCGGTGAGTAAACTGCGAGTAAATGAATAACAATGACGTCAATGTAGAGTGCTCCAAACTTTGGTCCAAAAGTGGTGCTTCGTTGGGGTTCGGGTCATTCATGAGGCCTCGCTAGCTTCCTCTAAACTCTCTCTCTCTTTTAACTCATTGAGTGCTTACCTCTTCAGTCTTGATTAGTGGAACTTTTGAAACAGAATTAAATTATTCACTCTCTCAGATAACCACCGCCCCATGTTGGTACACCCGTACTACCGCCGCCATGTTGGTACACCCGTACACCGCGCCATTTGGTAACCCGTACTACCGCGCCATGTTGGTACAACCCGTCAAGGATGCACGTGACGTGTTATTCGTTGTAATCTTCCGTTGTTTCTGGTGAAATGCTTGTGGCGACTTTTTGAGAAATTTATCGCTAAAATGTTTTTCCTGTCGACTTCACACAAACGAGAAATGGTTTAGGTGTCGACAGTAAAAAAAATCCTCCAAATGTCGGTGTTCTGGTGCGCTGCGAATCCTGCACTCGCAACCAATCAGATTACTGATAGAAAGAGCGCGATCCCATTCGTTGATTAAACAGGTGACACTACACTGTATTTGGGTTTGTCACTGCATCAAGGATGTTCAGTTACAAAGTTCTTGTAGAGCGCTCGCCAAGTGCTTAAGCACTGAAGCAAGCCCGTGAGAAACGTTGTTGATAAGCACGGCTGGCTTGGCAAGCGCTACCGAGCGCTTGGTAACTGACACACAAACCTGTTGTTACGGATTATATAATTTTACTTAAGTTCTGTTCGAAACACGTGTTTAAATCACTTCATGCTTTTAACCTTTGAAAGCCGGCTATCTGTCCGTGTGGAGCTGTGTTTGTTTCAACATCAGTTCTTTCTCATTCATGGCTTCCAGATAATTAATAATATTTTATACTCTATTGCTCGATTAAATAATAATTATTTATTATCCAAAATATAATGTGATCGTGCTGGTAAGTGAGTTTTCCCAGAGTCGGTGAGCGACGGATGTTTATCTGTTGCCTGCAACAAGCATTGTTGCTCACGTGACGTCACAGTGTTCTCCACGCGCGAACTCTCCGTTGTTGTGGGAACGTGAAGACGTTGCCCGTGATTTGGTGGATCTCCTGGGTTTTCACTTTGTACCTTCGTTATCACCTCCTCACAGCGATGCCTCCCGGCACATTTTCCCGCTTTTTGACCGGACAATCCGCCTGGTCACTACTTTGTTTTTTCTTGTGAAAACCAAACAGGTGAGGTAACACCGGCGCGGCTCCGTTCGTGACTGGTTCGAATCCAAACCTCGGTTTCAAATGCACAACACAAAAAATCGCAAAGCAGGACAAGTACATTCGTTACCAAGTCTGTTGTTATGAAACAGTCTCGCGGTGTTATGATGATGCTTGTGGTGGAGTTACCCACCATCTTGTCTGTGTTCGATTCCCAGGAAGAGGATCCGATTACATCGTCATCGTCGTCGTCGTCATCGTCATCATCATCATCATCATCCTTTTTTCAGGCGAACATTAAGCCGAAAGTCCCGTTTTCTCGCATTTGCTGGTGAACGTTAAAGATCCACGGTGCCTCTCCAAAACAGGAGGCATTGTGTGCCGGTGCCTCTTATTATCCTAATTTCTGCCCTGACCCCACAACACGCCGACGACAGAGTGGTGATCTGTCCAGGGGTGGTTCTTGTCCACGACCACACAACTTTGGTCGAACATCTTGAGGAAAAAACACCATATGATAAATAAATTATATAATAGAACGAGAAAATACAAACTGTCGGTTCGCTGAGGGAATATTAAGGAGGGAGGGGAGGAGGTTGTAAGAAGGAGGAGAGGAGAGGAGACGAGGAGAGAGGAACATTGTGGAGTGAGGAGCAAGGAAGGGGGGAGTGAGGAAAGAGGAGGATAGTGAGAAAGGAGGGGAGTGAGGAGGGGTGGGGCAAGGAAGCAGGTGGGAGTGAGGGAGCAGGGGGAGTGAGGAGGGGTGGGGGGCAAGGAAGCAGGGGGAGTGAGGAGGGGTGGGGGGGAAAGGAAGCAGGGGGGAGTGAGGGAGCAGGGGGGAGTGAGGAGGGTGAGGGAGCAAGGAAGCAGGGGAGTGATGGGGGGGTGAGGGATGCGAAGATGACGGAGCAGAAACGACGCTCAGGCAGATGGAGCAGCAACGACTCGCACAGAATGACGGACACGAACCGTCGCAAGAATCGACGGAGCACGACACTCGCAGATGAGGGCACGATCCACTCGCCAGGTGTCGGAGCACGAACCACTCGCTCAATGGGAGCAGAATCCTAGATGTGGAGCAACGTACCACCGGCACGGGGAGCGCACTCGCAAGAATGGAGACGAAACCCTCGCTCAGGGCATGGGCGGGAGGGAACCGAACACTGCAGATGTCGGAGCAGAAACGCACTCGGCCAGGCGTGTCGGAGCAGAACCTCGTCAGGTGTCGGAGCAACCGAACAGTCGGGCAAATCGCCAGGGCGGAGCACGAACAGCAGGCGGCACCCTCGCGGATGCGGAGCAGAACCAACTCGAGCAGAGGCGGATGGTCGGAGCGAACTCACTCGCTCAGGATGGGAGCACGAACCACCGCACTCGCTAGGATGCGGAGGACGACTATCGCTAAGTAAGGGCGGACAAGACCAATCGGAGGGGCTCAGAGACGAAGAAAATGATGAAGACATTTACGCAGACTGCAGCGACACTCCCGAGTTCAACGGAGCTGAAGTATTTCGGCTGGATAAAGACCGTTATCGCACGGGAAAATTAAAGCACGAACACCGGCTTCTGGATTTTAGCATTGCCACAGCCAGCGGACGCACCACAACAACCACGTCAGACCGGCTGGGCACACACGCTACACGCTGCAGGCACCACACACGCACGCACACAAAATGCACCACACAAACAACCACACCTCGCATGCGACGAACACAAAAACAGCACTCGCACACACAGCAACACGCACGCAATACACAAACGACGACAAAACACCACGCCAAAAAACACGAACACGGCAGCACACACATGACGCACGCATCACACACGCACACACACAAACTACAACCATCCACCGCACACCACACACAACACGCACGCATACACCACAGCACGCACAACCACACGCAACAAAAACACAACACACACACACAGCACACACACGCACACACACAAAACACAAACACCCGCATGCACGCACACACAACAACGCACACACAGCACGCCACACACACGAACACGCACACACAAAACACACACACACACAACGCACGCAACACATGCACGCACGCACACACACAAACACACACCAAAACACACACACGCATGCCCGCACCACAAACACGCACACACCACATGCACGGCACGCACACACAAAACACGCACACACACATCGCATGCACCACACACAAACACCAACACACGCATGCACGCACGCACCACAAACACGCACGCAACAAAATGCAACCCAAACACACACACACACACGCATGGCACGCACACACACATTTGTGTGTGATGGACATCGGTGTTTAGCAAGATTTACTGGCGGCCATCTTGGAGTTGGAGTGTCGATGATGGCCGGGCCTTGCAGGAATCTCGTTGCATCATAGTGCAGAATGTTTTGCGATTCACTGCACAAACTACCAACCGGGGAAAGAAACGCGTTTATTCTTCCACAGTGAGTCGTGTTTTTTTTCATCGTTTATATGATCATCCGTATTGAGAGTTACGAGTTGATTTCATGATTATTGAGAGGTAATAGGCCTTGCTACGCCTTCAATAGGTAGGCTTGCTACGGATTCAACTAGGTGGCTTGGCTACGTGCTTCAACTAGGTAGGCTTGCTACGCGGCTCTTCAACTAGGTAGGCCTTGCTGCGGCCTAACTAGGTGGCCTGTGCGGCCTTCAAAGGTAGGCCTTGCTGCGGCCTTCAACTAGGTAGCCTTGCTGCGGCCTGCAACTAGGTAGGCCTTGCTGGGTCACTAGGTTAGCCTGGCGCTGCTTTATGTCACATCACTGATTGTATGGAAGGCAGTGGGCTGTGATTAATTTAATTGATGGGGATCGATGGTGGGTGGTTTTTCGGGCGATGGGTTGGAGAGGATCCGTTGAGGGGCCTGACCTCCCGTAATGGAAATATTTTTAAACAGTACAGAGACCCATCGTTGGCTTTGCCTACGACTCAATTGTTACTGATTGAAGAGCAGGGCAGTGGAATCGCCTGACGCTTTGTTTGAAGTCCCCGTCTTGCGGGGTTGTCCGGAGGATTGTGCTCAGTCTTTCACGAACCGCTGTCAGACGTGAGTTCGACTACGGTTAGAACAGGAATTTTGTGATTTTCCAGGGTGCCGGCATAGCTTGCCGATTCTTCGCGAAGGACACGTGGGATTTTAACATCCCACTAATGTCGATGATGGGACGCCTAGTTAACGTCCATCTCGGAAATGTCCACATTGATAAATCACCGAGTCTGTTAGTGTAGAACAGAGATGACAGTTTATAGTGCTGGGTCGGGATTCGAACCAGGTAGAAAGCACGACGCAGATGGAAC
>CM068967.1:75970170-75986296 GCA_035128595.1 Eptatretus atami
AAGAGGAGGATTTTAAACGAGAAATTTTCATCAAGAAAATTTATTTTAAGCACAAAGTTTTGTTCTAAAAATATGGTGAATACAACATCTGCGAGTTTGTAATTCATGATATAAATGTTATAAAAACGCTTCAACCCAACAAACACACATGTAATCTTTTCAAGACAAATATCTCCACTTGATCAGAAACAAACATTGTGATAGATTGTGATGATATTTTTAAAAAATTATAATAAACACCTCAATCAAGCAAATCACAGAACATGAAGAAGGGAAGGTGCACTAAATCTCTCCATTGAAAACACTGATAGGGTCATTTAAAGGTCATGAAACACTCAAAAGTTTCTGGTTATTTAATATATTAACTTGACCTTCTAATGAAGAAATCAACCCATTTTTTTTTAAAATCAACAATGGATAATTAGAGCCAATATTTTTGAACATTTTGTTGTGCTTTTTCACAACTTCTATGCCGCCCTCAAAAAAGTTGAGTTCAGCGAACCGCAGGTACGTGCCGTTGACGAGTATCTCATAGAACGCGACTTGTCTCAGGTGGATTGATAGACTCGCGCGCTGTATAAAGTAGTACAAATGCATTGTGAATTGTTTGCTATCTCACTGATCCATCTTAATTGCTGTGATTGTTTTTGCGGAAAAGAAATTCTGCTCTTCTAGCTGGATGCCCAACAATCACGAGGCAATTATTTATCCCTTTACTACCTTGTGTAGTTTTTCCCCGGTGGTAATAATCCAATAATGTATGCACAATAAAGGCTATACCATGTCCACAAAATATTATAATGTGACTGTTGAACTTCCTTAAAAAAAAGAAACTTAACGGACCATACAAGTAAAATCTAAAAGATAATATTGCATCATTTCAAGGCGCAAGGAATAATTAAAATCAAACGATGGAAAAACCTGCACCTACAAATTTTGCAGCTGTATTGAATTGTTCGTTGAAACCAGCTGTGGATAGGTAGATTCCATACATGCAAGCAGGTATGGCTGACTCGCATACATGGGTTTTTATTCTAAAGTGAAGGTACTGCTTCCATTGGCTTTGCTTAATTCATTAACATTTAGCCAAAAGTGCTGCTAAATTAACAGGGAAAAATATGTTGCACAACTATGAAAGACAATTTATCTGTCCTATCTACACGGCCTCATAGCCTCGGGACTCTTAAACATTGACTTATACATTGTGTGCATGCTAATACAAGTTACTTGTCAACTCTAGAGTCTAGACGTCGATAAATCCGTCGTCCTCGACTAGTCGATAAATCTGAGTGCTGTAGCTTTCTTTTATTATTCTCTTTTCTTCATCGTTTTCTACTGGCGCTACATGACGACAGTAGGAATAAAATTAATAGAAATGCAAGAACGTCAGATTTATCGCACTACTCTAGACAATTGTGTCTCAAGGTGTGTTCTGCACACAATTTTCATCGTATCGGACAGCGAGGAGCTGGTGCAGTAAGATTGCTTTGTTTTATGCGGCGAGAGATACGGCGATGACATGGGCTGCCTTGCTTGCGATCATTTGGCGGTGGCAACATGTCGCTGCGCTGTGCTGTGCTGTCACTCACTCACTACAAATATTTTCTATAGATCGAGCAGTATGCAGTAGAATTTACATTATGAATTACGAATAGGATTCGTCTAATCAGTTGTTATTGCAAGTAATCAGTTGTTATCAAGACTAGCCGAAGTCAAGTTGTGGTGCAAAATGTTAAAATGTCTGTCATTAAGTCATGACTAAAAATTAGGTCAAGGTCAAAAAATTCAACTCTGGATACTTTGAATTCACATTATTGACGTAAAATTTAATTCGGAAAGTCCGAGCTGGCTCCAAGATACAGCTTGGAAATTGGGAGTGCAAGGGAAACAAAAAAACAAACCCAAATGGTGGTTTCAATACCGCTGGGGGGGGGGGGGAGGGGTAACAAACTCTGAGGTACATTGAAACTGGGGGCACAAATTGTGAGAACAACCTAAGAGCTATAAGCCTTCCCCTCTACTGTCAGGGGAGGCTGAAAGAAGATACTCCACTATCAATATAAAATGCTGCTTCTATTTATTTATTTATTTCCCTACACTTGTATCGCTTTCAAGTCTACAATGCACGAGGGCCCTCACGATCCTTCAAATAGGTCACCGAAGGCTGGGAGAATCAAAAGGGTTGACATGAATGAATTGGTCGCACTCAGTTCGGTGTTAGATGGACGTAATGAGCAATCTCCATTTTAACTGCAAGGTTGACGAAGGAAAATCACGAACATTGTGGATACCTCGGCTCAAGTCATTTGCGCACATTGTGGATACCATGAGCTTCTGTGATTGAATTCCCAACCGTTAGCTGATTAGAGAGAGAAAAATAAACATCAGCAGGGCACAAGCTTAATTGTTTCTTTATGAGAAGTAAGCTTTAATTTTCTACACATCACTCATGTCCTTGACATTCATTTTCTAACCCTAACCCTAACTCATGTCATGTCCTTCTGTATCCATCTTGTATACCCCATGCATGCTCTCCTGCCCCCATTCCTCCCCACACCCATTGTTTGTCCAAGTCTGTCCTGGCCTTCAGCTCTGCTGTTGGTGTTGGTGTGTCTGTCTGTCTGTCTGTCTATCTGTCTGTCCTGGAAATAGTAAATACACCATGTCCCTCAATCCTGGAAAATGTCACATTCTGACCCTTTTACTCCAGAAGGATCGTCAAATGAGCCCAGCTATTTCCTTGGTCATCCACTGGAAGAGGTTAAGTCTCTTGAAATTCTGGGCCTCATAATCAGCCATGATCTTTCCTTGGCCAACCAGATAGCAAAGCTGACCTCCAAAGCTAACCTCAGACTGGGCAACCTCTGTCGATCCAGGTTTCTTTGAAAACTACTCAATCTTCAAGGCCCTTGTCCTTAGCTCAATGGTGTACTGCTCTCCCCTGTGGGTTGGTAACCCATAATCGCATCTATCTCTCTTGGATTATTTGGAATATAAAGCTCTCGTAATTATTTTAATCTCCTGTGATGACGCCGAATGACAGGGTCTGTTGCTGTCGCATCGCAGGCAGGTCGGTGGACTCTCTTTTCTTCTTTCTGTTCTCCAACATTGTTCCCTCTGTGCTCTCAATCCTCTGACCCTCGCAATTTACAACAGGATGCACACGCTATTCCAGTAAACCCTGCACGTTAAACTTCCAAAATCCAGGTTTGCTTCTCCCGTCTTTGAGAGCACTTTCCAGAGGCTGTTCTGTCTCGCTCTTCTCTCCGTGGTTCAGGCAAACAGAGCACCACCAACTCCTTTTCATCCGATATTCTGATCTGTCACCTTTATTACCCCCATTAACCTTTCCCTAACCAATCCAACGATCCTACTGGCTAGTTTCAGGGTTTTCTCCTCTCCTCCCTCCTCTTTTCCTGTTTGTTCATACTGTTCATGTTTGTCACACTGCCAGTTCGACCATGCTCTTCCGTGAGCCTCTCCCCTTTAAAGAAAACAAAATGAATCAGTTCGATATGCTTAGTGATTCACCTGCCGGTGGCAGTGTGACCACTCCTCATTTTCATAAATGCCAAGGTGAGCCAATGAAAAAAGCCAAGAATTCACAAGGTTTCGGAAAAGCGATGATAATAGAAAACCTATACCCAAGAAAACCTATAAAAAACCAAGATGCCAAGGTGAACAACGAATAGCCAAGATCTTGTGAAAAAAGCCAAGGAGTGGTCACACTGGCTGGTGGTGTGTTGGTCTCTGTGGACCCAGTCTTGGTGCTTTGACCCGAAACATTAATTTGTGAAGGTTGTCAAAACGGTGCCTCAACATTTCTGTTGTGCACATTGTTTTTGCTTCATTATACGGAGTGTCTTGAGAAGATTGTTACAAGGGGTTTTTGGTGATTGCAATTGCTTCGCATGTCACACACCATATCACCATGTTTTGGAGAGGGGTGGATGGAAAAGTGGCATGCTCTGAAATTGGTGATCAGCATGGAGTGGGGGGGGGGGGTAAAGAGTTGGTGAGAGGAGGAGGGTAAAATTGGGATTAGGTGGGGGAGGGAGGGAGAGGAGAGGGAAGCCAGGGAGGTGCAAAAGTGCTTGTGTCAAGCATGGAAGTGTTTGGTATGACTCGGATGGGTTTGAACCACAAACTGTCAGACTCAGAGTGGGCCTCTAACTATTACACCACTAAGTTTGTTATGGTTTTGGTCGAATCACCTTATGGAGGATAACTTTTTTTTTTTGGAGGTGGGACTTAAAGGGGCTGGCTGGATGACCTAGAGTCATGCACATTCGCCGGTGTTTCACAGACAGGTTGATTCATCAATGTGTGTGCTGTCCCTCGGATGGACATTCAATGGGAATTCCTTCTGCCAGCATTCATCAGTGGACATTAAAGATACCATGGTGTCTTTCAGGAATAGAAGGCGAGCTATCGCGGGCACCGTGAACAAACAAATTACTGCCCAAACTACCATTGGAAAGGCAATGGTAAACCACCCAGTATAACCCTTGCTCAGGAAGCTGCTTCAGCAGCATTGGTGCTCTGCGAAGGGACAGAAGACGAAAGACATTGAAGGAAAAGTCACCCTCTGGTGGGGAATGTTTTGTTCCTCCTCGTCACCATTTCCCAATTACGAGCATTTGCCGAAACTCTTCCCTCAATCCAGTTTAACACGCAATGAAACTGTCTAATCCACAACTATGAACAGTAACTGGAAGTGGTGGAGTCACTGGAATTCTTCGACCTCACCATGTTGTCTGCTACGTTCCGTGAGAGGATCATATCATCACCATGAAAGACTAGTCTACGTCGGGGTAGGCTGGGTCGTGCTAAGGTGTTCCAGAGACACTGAGCAGACCACAGTTTGTCACTGCATCTGTTGTTCCTGAATTACTTAATTTTCCTTCAGTTTACTCTGTGTCATTTGCCCTTAAAAAAAAAATTACAGACAGTATTTTTGGTGGAAACGCGTGTTTAAACCCACCTGATGCCAAGCTAAAGCCACCTGATCTGTGTGTTTGCAGCTTTTTTCAATCTCAGTTCCTTTTCATTCATGGGTTCCAGATAATAATAATAATAATAACTAGAATAACAATAATAACTTCGACATTGCGACGTCACCAGATATCTCTACCCACATTATTACATCATCATAATACTTGTACTAAGTTTGATTTAAATCCCTGAACCCAGATTCAAAATATTAAATAATTTTGGCTGCCAGACCATGCTTTCGATCAGGTTGAAATTTAAAACTTATATTCCCCATGATTATTAGATCATAATTCTGACGTTTCATGTCGATTGGTGAACCGGTTCAAGAGAAAGATTTTTTTTTAAAGATTTTCGTTCAAATCAATATGGCTGCCAGACCATGTGACCAATTAATTATTTCTAAACACTGGTATCCGCAAGGCTTGGGGAACATATGGGTGAAGTTTGAAGATCTGTGATCCCTTGATCTGTGAAGATGTTCAGGAGAAAATTTCTGAATCATCAAATTTTTTACCCCTACACAATTTAGCCCGAGATGACCCTCAAAAACTTTCATACTGATCAGATAAAGCGTTTGAGGTATGCAATTATGACGTCATAACGAAGCCACCCATGACGTCATTCAAAAAATTCAAACTTGTTTCCCATGAGTTCTTCACATGTGCCAAGGTTCAATTTTTTCCATGGTATGGTTTCAGAGAAACAGAGATCCAAAGTTTTTCCTTTTTTTCCAACACGGTTGCCACACCACGTGGCCTATGACGTCATAATTATCATTTTTCTAAAAATATTGCACATGAGTAGTTGCACCTATAGTGACACTTTTGTGTCAATCTGATAAGCGGTTACAGAGAAAATAGAGAAAATGAACACAGATGGACGTACATCCAACTCGAAAACATGATGTCACAGGCGACTTCATCACCGGTGGCATAAAAATTATAAATTACTATCACTATAATTTATTATGATCCGTAACATGAATATTGTCGCGGTCCTGGCGGTTAAGTTAATCCCCTGACCCAATTGTGGTGGACAGGCGGTTAACACCGACCACGCCGGATCGCCGAGCGGTTTTCCTTTGAGAACACGTGATCCTCGGAGATTATGGCGCACGTGGGAGGGGCGGGGCGGCACGGACCGAGCACAAGGGGTTTGATACTCGAACCCACGACAGATACATGGACACCAGCAACTTGAAATAAACACGGGAATTTAATGAAAATAGACAAATATTTACAAGAGTAATAATTCAAAATGTAATAATAATACGTGAGGTAAAATGAAGTCTAAAGTCGAGGAGCCTCGACACACGGACTTTAATACAGACAAGGGGAAAACAAAACAAAAGAAAATCCTCCCTTTATTCTGGCACTTAGTTTAGTCCGGAGATGGTGTTTATTGAACTTTGTGATCGAGCCGCTTCGTCCTGCGTGGGAAGATACGCCCAAAATGGCGCCGAGCCGCTCTCTGGGCGGGAAACGTACGTGAGGTAATTCGTGAGGCGGTATGCAACACCAAGGCTCACCAACCGCCGTGCGGCTTCCTCGTCGATCGCGCTTGGCGGCGCCGCACCATTCGGTGACATACACGAGCTTCGAGGTCGGTCTATCACGACCCAACCCAGAGTCAATGGCCAGCGTCTGGCTCCACCACGCGAGCCAATTCGCCTCAGCACGAATACGAATACGTCTCCTCTTTCCTCCTCACTTCTGACGTCACACCCATCAATCATCCACCTCCGGGCGTGGCTTGTTGGCACGAAACCGGGAAGGCGGGGCTTCTGTCTGCCGTGCACGTTTGGCTCGCTTGTTGTTGTTGTTGTTGTTGTTGTTGTTGTTTTAAGGACGTGATTCCTGTTATTGCTGCCTTGTAAATGCAAAAACGTAGGAAAAGGTCACAGGGGGTAATTACATACTGGGGGACATTGGCCTTGATCCCTGTCTAATTAACACAGCACCACCCACCCCCCATCCCCATGTGGTGACACATAACGCTTAAGCTCACACTTTCCCTACTTAATTTACATCGAGATGTCTTCTCCACGTCCACGGACCAAGCAACTCGACACAATCCGAACTTTGCTATGAAATTCCTCCATCTACCCCCAGAACCGTAACAATGTGAAGTGCTGGTTAAGTGAGTTTGCCTGTAGGTAAGGTTAATGAAAAGTTACTTGACAACCAAGCATTCTCTAATTCCTGTTAATGTAATAAATATACGGTACAGGTAGTCAGTCAGGTAGGTGTGTGAAACCGAAAATCTGGAGCCTCGGTCAACCCACGCATGTGAACTTATCTATTAATTACGTACTATATGAACGTTCGTACGTCGATTAATTACGTACTATATGAACGTTCGTACGTCGATTAATTACGTAAGATTGGAAAATGAGCCAATTGATGCCAACACGCACACCGGACAAACATCCACACACTATAGAGTGTTCATGTAATACACAGAATATACATTTTTCATTAAATAATGGGCAAACTTCACCTTCTCGGTGAGTAAACTGCGAGTAAATGAATAACAATGACGTCAATGTAGAGTGCTCCAAACTTTGGTCCCAAAAGTGGTGCTTCGTTGGGGTTCGGGTCATTCATGAGGCCTCGCTAGCTTCCTTACAACTCTCTCTCTCTTTTACATCATCTGAGTGCTTACCTCTTCCAGTCTTGATTAGTGGAACTTTTGAAACAGAAATTAAATTATTCACTCTCGTCAGATAACCACCGCCGCCATGTTGGTACACCCGTACTACCGCCGCCATGTTGGTACACCCGTACCACCGCCGCCATGTTGGTACACCCGTACTACCGCCGCCATGTTGGTACACCCGTCAAGGATGCACGTGACGTGTTATTCGTTGTAATCTTCCGTTTGTTTCTGGTGAAATAGCTTGTGGCGACTTTTTGAGAAATTTATCGCTAAAATGTTTTCCTGTCGACTTCACACAACGAAGAAATGGTTTATGTGTCGACATTCAGTAAAAAAAAATCCTCCAAATGTCGGTGTACTGTGTGCACGTGCGAATCCTGCACTCGCAACCAATCAGATTACTTGATAGAAAGAGCGCGATCCCATTCCGTATGATTAAACAGGTGACACTACACCTGTATTTGGGTTTGTCACTGCATCAAGGATGTTCAGTTACAAAGTTCCTTGTAGAGCGCTCGCCAAGTGGCTTAAGCACTGAAGCAAGCACTCCGTGAGAAAGGCACGGCTGGCTTGGCAAGCGCTACCGAGCCGCTTGGTAACTGAACACACAAACCCCTGTTTTACTGGATTATATAATTTTACTTGTTCTGTTCGAAACACGTGTTTAAATCCACTTATGCTTTTAACCTTTGAAAAGCCGGTTATCTGTCGTGTGGAGCTGTGTTTGTTTAACATCAGTTCTTCTCATTCATGGGTTCCAGATAATTAATAATATTTTATACTCTATTGCTCGATTAATAAAATAATTATTATTATTATCCAAAATATTAATGTGATCGTGCTGGTAAAGTGAGTTTTCCCAGAGTCGGTGAGCGACGGATGTTTATCTGTTGCCTGGCAACCAAGCATTGTTCGCTCACGTGACGTCACAGTGTCCTCCACGCGCGAACTCTCCGTTGTTGTGGGAACGTGAAGACGGTTGCCCGTGATTTGGTGGATCTCCTGGGTTTTCACCTTTGTACCTCGTTTATCACTCCTCACAGCGATGCCTCCCGGCAATTTTCCGCTCTTTTGACCGGACAATCGCCCTCTGTTCCTCTTTGTTCTTTCTTTGTGAAAACCAAACAGGTGAGGTAAACCCGGCGCGGCTCCGTTCGTGACTGGTTCGAATCCAAACCTCGGTTTCAATCCAAGTCTGTTCTTAAATCGCAAGGACAAAGTAACTTCGTTACCAATCTGTTGTTATGAAACGAGCTGCGGTGTTATGATGATGCTTGTGGTGGATTACCCACCATCATGTCTGTGTTCGATTCCCAGGAGAGGATCCGATTACATCGTCATCGTCTCTCTCATCTCATCATCATCATCATCATCACTCTCTCTTTCAGGCAAGACATTAAGCCGAAGTCCCGTCTTCTCGCATTTGCTGGTGAACGTTAAAGATCCCCACGGTGCCTCTCCAAAACAGGAGGCCATTGTGTGCCGGTGCCTCTTATTATCCCTAATTTCTGCCCTGACCCACAACACCCGACGACAGAGTGGTGATCTGTCCAGGGGTGGTTCTTGTCCACGACCACACAACTTTGGTCGAACATCTTTGAGGAAAAAAACACCATATGAATAAATAAATATATAATAGAAAGAAAATACAAACTGTCGGTTCGCTGAGGGAATATTAAGGAGGGAGGGGGAGGAAGGTTGTAAGAAGGAGGGAGAGGAGAGGAGACGGAGGAGAGAGGAACATTGTGGAGTGAGGAGCAAGGAAGAGGGGGAGTGAGGAAAGAGGAGGATAGTGAGAAAGGAGGGGGAGTGAGGAGGGGTGGGGGGCAAGGAAGCAGGGGGAGTGAGGGAGCAGGGGGGTGAGGAGGGTGGGGGGCAAAGGAAGCAGGGGGAGTGAGGAGGGGTGGGGGGGAAAGGAAAGCAGGGGGGAGTGAGGGAGCAGGGGGGAGTGAGGAGAGGTGAGGGAGCAAGGAAGCAGGGGGAGTGAGTGGGGGGGGGTGAGGGATGCGAAGAATGACGGAGCAGAAACGACTCGCTCAGGAAGAGGAGCACACGAACGACTCGCACAGAATGACGGATCACGAACCGCTCGCACAGAATGACGGAGCACGAACCACTCGCTCAGAATGACGGAGCACGAACCACTCGCTCAGGATGTCGGAGCACGACCACTCGCCAGGATGTCGGAGCACGAACCCACTCGCTCAGGATGTCGGAGCACGAACCACTCGCTCAGGATGACGGAGCACGAACGACTCGAAAGAATGCGGAGCACGACACTCGCTCGGATGTCGGAGCACGAACGACTCGCTCAAGGATGTCGGAGCACGACCACTTCGCTCAAGGATGTCGGAGCACGACACTCGCTCAGGATGTCGGAGGCACGAACACTCGCTCAGGATGTCGGAGCACGAACCACTCGCTCAGGATGTCGGAGCACGACCACTCGCTCAGGATGTCGGAGCACGAACATCGCTGCAGGATGTCGGAGCACGAACCACTCGCTCAGGATGTCGGAGCACGAACCACTCGCCTTCAGGATGTCGGAGCACGAACCACTCGTCAGGATGTCGGAGCACGAACCACTCGCTCAGGAATGTCGGAGCAACGAACCACATCGCGCAGCTCGCAAAGAATGTCGGAGCACGAACCACTCGCTAAGGATGTCGGAGCACGAACGACTCGCGAAGAATGACTATCCGAATTAGAAAATGAACACTTTTTTACCGTCAGAACTGCAATGCAGACATAACCTCCCCGAAGTTCAATTCTGGAGCTGAAATGTTATTATTTCGCTTCGTTTAACAGATTCTCGTGGTTATCGCACGTGTGAAAATGAAATAAAGCCACGAACACGGTCTCTCTGGGTATTTATAAGCATTGCCACACACACGCACGCACGCACACACACGCACGCACACACACACGCATGCCTGCTAACACGCAACACCTCGCACACAGCTAACACGCACGCACACAAACATTGCACACACACAAAACACCACACACACCCACACGCACATGCCGCACACACACCACACACACGCACGCACACACACACGACACGCACACACATCACGCACGCACACACACACGCACACACAAAACAGACACACACACACGCAATGCACGACACACACAAACACCACACACACACATGCACGCACGCACGCACACACACACACACGCACACACACAAAACACACACACACACACCACGCACACACATGCACGCACCACACACACACGCACACACACAAAACACACACACGCATGCACCACACACACAACACGGCACAACACACATGCACGCACGCACACACAAACAGCACACACACACACGCATGCACGCACATCACAACACGCACACACACGCATGCACGCACGCAACACACAAACACGCACACACATAACACTCTGCCACACACAAACCACACACACACACGCATGCACGCACACACACATTTGTGTGTCGATGGACATGCTGGTGTTTAGCACAGATTTACTGGCGGCCATCTTGGAGTTGGAGTGTCGATGATGGCCGGGCCTTGCAGGAATCTCGTTGCATCATTAGTGCAGAATGTTTTGCGATTCACTGCACAAACTACCGAACCGGGGAAAAAGAACGCGGTTTATCTTCCACAGTGAGTCGTGTTTATTCATCGTTTATATGATCATCCGTATTGAGAGTTACGAGCTTGATTTGCATGATTTATTGAGAGGTAAATAGGCCTTGCTACGGCCTTCAACTAGGTAGGCCTTGCTACGGCATTCAACTAGGTAGGCCTTGCTACGGCCTTCAACTAGGTAGGCCTTGCTGCGGCCTTAACTAGTAGGCCTTGCTGCGCCGTCAA
The DNA here is from genome assembly GCA_035128595.1 of Eptatretus atami. Taxonomy (NCBI): domain Eukaryota; kingdom Metazoa; phylum Chordata; class Myxini; order Myxiniformes; family Myxinidae; genus Eptatretus; species Eptatretus atami. The sequence continues at coordinate 75,981,678 of CM068967.1, forward strand.
CTAGGTAGGCCTTGCTGCGGCCTTCAACTAGGTAGGCCTTGCTGCGGCCTTCAACTAGGTAGGCCTCGCGGCTGTTATTGTCAACATCACTGATTGTATGGAAGGCAGTGGGACTGTGATTACATTTAATTGATTGGGACTGATGGTGGGTGGTTTTCGGGCCGATGGGTCGTGAGAGGATCCGTTGAGGGGCCTGACCTCCCGTAATGGAAATATATTTTAAACAGTACAGAGACCCATCGTTGGCTTGTCCTCACGACCTCATTGTTACATGATTGAAGAGTCATGGCCAGTGGAAGATCGCCTGACGCTTTGTTTGAAGTCCCACGTTCTTGCGGGGTTGTCCGGAGGAATTGTGCTCAAGTCTTTCACGAACCGGCTGGTCAGACGTGACGTTCGACTACGGTTAGAACAGGAATTTTGTGATTTTCCCAGGGTGCCGGCAATAGCTTGCCGACTCTTCGCGAAGGACACCGTGGGATCTTTAACATCCACCAACTAATGTCGATGATGGGACGCCTAGTTTAACGTCCATCCTCGGAACATGTGCACACATTGATAAATCACCGAGTCTGTTAGTGTAGAACACTGAGATGACAGTTTATAGTGCTGGGTCGGGATTCGAACCAAGGGTAGAAAAGCAAACGCAGCACAGATAGGAACTTCAACTTGTATACAGATATATCATAACTTTATTTATCTACTTTTCATCACTTGTACCCAGTGAGCTAAAAGGACTGCTGCTCTAAGTTTGCTTTGTTTAACAACTTGGTTCTTGTTTTTATTGGGGATCTTCATTGAAGAAAGTTATTTTAAAAACTTACAAAAGATGGTTCGAATTGGAGACCACGGTTGCCTCGCAACCCATCGCACCGCTCAGTTATCTATAGCCCGTGGCCTCAGGACCGGGGGGGGGGCGGGGGTCTTGTAAAGGTTCAAGGGGCTCCCTCGTGATAAACCCAGACCCTGGTTCTGTAACAATATATTGTGAGGTGACGGTTACCGGACACCAGCTTGTCACTCAGCGGGATTAATCCTCGGTTGTCCTCGGTAGAGCCGGACCTGGTAACGTTGTGGTACGGTGGGTTGTTTTAGAACCACGAACGCCACCCAGTCTAATTATTCCATTTAACTAGAGGTCACGTGGTTACCTGAGCGGGGAGCGCACCCTTGGCAAAGCACCAATATTATCTGATGAGATTTTAATTAGGGCGGCCGAGCGTTTTAACCGCTGGTGAGTGCCGACGATTTTTTTTGGTCAAATCTGTGGTAATTACTTCCCAGTCTCTCTCGGTTCGGACAATGCTCGACCAATGGAAGGAAAGGACAAACACGGACAGGTTGGAAATCGACAAATAATTCATTAATAATAAAATAAATAAATAAAATGAACCTTTTACTTGCTGAGGTAAATAAAGAATTTCAAAGAAAAATCAATCAAAATGCCAGGAAAGAGACAAAGAGCAGATGCTTAACAGGGGGTTGACTTACAGCTAAACACAGACAAGGGTACCCAACAGATCAAAAAGGGGGAGGGGAGGGGAAGAAAATAATCTCGCTCACCAGAAAGTCGTCCGTGAAGCAAAAACGTTCTGAAATGGGTGCGTGCGTGTCACGTCCGTCGCCAGCACCCAGCTTTGTCGTACAGCCTCTCGCGGGGCAGCCTTGAATGCCAGTCGAAGTCTGGAGGGCACCGAGATGGTCCGTCGCGGGTTTCGACCCTGGTGTTTGTTGGTGAACGATCCGTGCCTCACTTGTTGGCAGCTTTGTTCACACCCGCACGCGCACGACACGCTCGCTTGCTGAAGCTCTGGGCAGGACGAACCGTCTCGCTGTTGGCACTGGCCAGACACCCACACGCACGCTTCCTTCTCCTCTTTGTGCGCCTACACCCGCTTCTTGCTCGCTTCTCTCTCGTACTTCTTTAGTTCACGCTTTTTTATTATCTCAGAACGTATCTCTTTCTTCTTCAAAAGGTATCGCTTTCACTTTTTCCCCACTCTCAAAACGTATCTCCTCACAGAACGTCTCTCTCGCTTCAGAACATCCCCTCTTTCACCTTTTCCTCTCCCAACGTCTCTCCTCACAGAACGTCTCTCCTCACAGAACCCTCTCCTCACAGAACGCCTCTCCTCACAGAACGCCTCTCCTCACAGAACGCCTTTTTATATCTTCGGGGCGTCTCTGAGGGTCCAACCCACCCCACGCTCACCCCGGCTCACTGGCGCACGGTTACCATGACGACCCGTGTGCTCTCAAAAAAGGCGGGCATCGGAGCTCACAGAAGATCGCTGCTGAGGAAATATAAGGGCAGGCTTCAGAGCTCCGAGAAAGAATGTTGTTGAGGAAAAATGAGGGCGGGCTTCAGAGCTCGTGAAAGAAATGGTGTTAAACGTGTCTGTCGTAAAGAAAAAAAACTTCCCATGAGAGAGGGGATCTATCCTTTACCCTTCTCAATGCATCACATTTAAGATCCTATTAGACATGGGGATGGGGTAATCTGAACATGCATTTAAGGAAATAACTGTCTGAGGACCTGGATGTTGGATGCATTCATCAGACCGGATTCTAAAATCCGTTAACAATATGTATATATATATATATATATATATATATATATATATATATATATAATATATATATATATATATCTACTATACTCTAAAAAAAAAATAGAATATGTTTATGTATGTGTGTTTGTTGTTGTTTGTTTGTTTGTTCTCCTTTATAGGCGGCCGAAACCGTTGCGATGGAATGAGATGAAACTTGGCATGAGTGATCCTTCGGACATGAAACGGACATGGGGGGGGGGGGGGGTCAGTCAAAGGTCACGGGGTCAAGGGGTTTCAAGGTCACCGGGTAACTTCAATTTCTCAATTTCATCAATCGAGACGGGACCAACGCCATTCGACAGATAATCAAAATTAAATGACACAGTTGATCGACGACATTCACTTCCGACTCCGGTTTCGAGTTATGACGTCATAAATTGACTAAAACGTCAATTTTCATGTTTGTTTGTCCTTTATAGACGCGGCAAAACCGTTGGATAAATGAGATTAAACTTGCATATGTGATCCTTGGGAACGACATAAGGGATCAAGTTCAAGGTCAAGGTCACGGGTCAAGGTCACCGGGATAACGTCAATTTCTCAATTTCATCCGATCGAGACGGGACCAACGCCATTCAACAGATAACTGTACTCGCCCATGGGCGGGTACTTTGCTAGTATATATCTATTATATATATATATATATATATATATATTATATAATATTATATATATATATATATATATATTATACATGTATTGCGCCTGATGAAGCCAGTGAAACGTTGCCTGAGACCGAGTCTGCTCTCGCTTTTTTGCTGAAATCAGCGGAGTCGATCTGGTTTTTTAAACTTTTGGTTGGAAGCGCCTTCTTCTTTAAAAAGAATAATATATATATGATATATATATATATTATATATATATATATATATATATAATCGTAATCAAGTGTTGTGGATCACTCTGTTGATACCCGATGCTCCATTCTTGTGGAAGTATTTCACGAATGACAGTGAATGAAAATGTGACAAAAAACTCCAACTGGTTCTACCATTCGGACATCACGAGTGGGTACACAACGCAGTTTAGGGTTTATAGTTAGGCCACGATCACTATAAATTGGATGTTTTTGGGATGAAAAACAGTTCAGATCTTCAGTGCAAAACTGATGTCAGAGTAGCGATTCCACACTCCAAGGTGACCGCCGCGCGCACGTTCGATCGCGTGCACCGTCCGTGTTTGTCTGTGGGTTGCCCACTATAAATACCACGCATTGTCCTGTCCGTTCTATTATTTGTATGTCTTCTATGCAAACTACACTCATGGATCAATACCAGTCTCATTTGATGAGTAGAAACCCTCGTTAACCCCCACAGTAACCCTCCTTCCACAATTCCAGTTTTCCCTCCAAGAGTTCCTTTCTGTATCCATCTTTACTTGATACGCATGCATCCTCTCCTGCCCCATTCCTCCCTACAGCCTACACCGATCTTATTTGTCCATCCTCCCCCTGCCGTTGGCATCGCTCATGCATGCTCCCCCCCTCTCTCTCTCTGCTGCGGCGTACTTTCTTTCTCTTCTCTTTCCTCTTCCTCTCTCTCTCTCTCCTCTTCTCTCTCTCTCTCTCTCTCTTCTCTTCTTCTTTCTCTCTCTCTCTCTCTCTTCTCTCTCTCTCTCTCTCTCTCTCTCTCCTCTCTCTTCTACCAATGCCCCCCCCTCTCTCGCTTTCTCTGCTTTAACTTTGTTTGTTCTTTTCTCTCTCTCTTTCTTTCTTTCTCTCTCTCTCTCTCTCTCTCTCTGCTCTCGGTGTCCCCCCCTTCTCTCTTTGTGTTGTGTCCTGATCCGTTCAATGTACTAGCACTGGCTCTTCCACGAGCCTCGATGATGTATTAAAAAAAATAATCTTGTACTGACTCAAAAAAGAAATCCCTTTGTACCTCTTCCATTGTACATGATACACCTGGTTTATGTCGTTTCACCTCTAAGATTCCAATTCCTGTTTTGATTTATTTCTCAACAGAAAATGTCCTTCCATGTATGGTTTTCCACACTACTTCGACTTGGACT
>CM068967.1:76013901-76024202 GCA_035128595.1 Eptatretus atami
CTGTCCTTAATAGTATATGGTAAGTCATAAGGATCATTCACCAGGATAAGTGTGGCAGCGGATGTGTGACACCTCAGTATTAAATACAGCATGTTTGAAGCATACTCAGACCAAGTGAACACCTCGCCATCATGTTTATTCCGTTGTTCAGCTGATGAGTGAAAACTGTTCCTGTTTCTACCTCACAAAACTGCATTTTATTCAATTGGCTCAATCCCACAATTTTCTTAATCTTGGTAATGTTCCTACAGTCTGAGGATTTGTGACGACTCGTTCTCATCGCAATTTAATTTGACCTCTTCTTAGCCGTTCCACTGAGCCTTTGTTTGTCGATCCGTCCGTCCGAGCTCTTTTAATCTTCCTGCTCTTTTGTCAATTCTGCCATTCTGTCACAGTATATCTACTGATATTTATTTTTTGTAATTCCTTCATTTTTCTTTGTATCATTGGGGCTGTGTTGTTCCTGTTTCGTTTTCCATGTTTTGTCGTATCTGTAATTTTCCAGCTGTTTCCTCACTATAGTCCCCAATGCTTCGTCGTAGAATACGCTTGTGCAGTATGATTCCTTCTCCTCTAAGATCCAGATCTGTTCAATAGTCTTCTACGATTGTTTGTAGTGTTGTTGCAAGAACATTGGACACCTTTTTCGCTCTATATCTCTGCTCGAGGATCTGTGTAAGAGAGTTGGCTAGGGCCTCGAGGGGTGAAGTGTAGGAGAGTGGTAGGGCGAGGGTAAGAGGTTGGAGGGCCAGAGAGGGAGGTGGTAGGATAGCTGGAGGGCCGGGGGGAGGGGTGGTAGGGGAGTTGGAGGGCTGGAGGGGTAGGGTGAGGAGTGATTGTTACACTGAGAGCGAACAGAAGCGATTTTAATCCTGACTTGGAGATTGTTTTCTGTTGATTGCTGCTCTGAAGTGTTGAAGAATGCAAGCTTACTGCAAATGTTATGCGATGGAATCAATCACGGTTCAGTGAAATTAATTTCAGTTATATGCAGTATTCGACTGCAAGACGGTGTTTGCAGTCAAATTAATCGAGGTCGATGAGCCACCTTGAAATGCCAATACGATGGTTTTGATACATAGAAACTCTTGAAAGGTTTTCGTCTTTTTTCGAGGAGATCCGGGCTCTCTGGTTGTCCTACTTTCTCGGCAATGACACTCTCCTTTGGAGTTTAGTTAATTGACGGTGTTTATTATAAGTTGAGTGTTGTGATAATTTTAGTCTGGGTTCACCGAGAGGACAGGATTTCTTATGAATTAGAAAAGCGCAGATACTACCACTATAAGAAAAAAAACTTGTACGCGACTTGGGTTGATGTATCGGCGATTACAACGGACAACACGAGCCGAAGAAAGAGTGTGCGCTGAAAGAGCCATCTGCCGTTTTAGCTTCGGTCACAGATGGCGCGGGTTCATCCGATATGTTGTTCGTTCGATAATATTTTCACAAAAATTTTGTCAGTTTTTATATAAAGAGTAATTACATGGTAATAAACGTAAAAAATATATGTATTATCAATGAATCATAAAGGCCAGCAGCGCGTAATGAGCAAGCACGTGGTTCGCTACATCAGCATACAATTTTTATGGTTAGTTGTGGTAGGGAAATAACTTAAGAAGATTTGGAGAGTGTGACTTTTACCTGTGTGGATACAATCTCTCCATTCCTGCAAGGGCTCAATTTCTTTGCGTTACAAACTTTTCGTTGGTTGTGATGGATCCACGCTTCATGGGTTGTTGCATCTCAAAAAGGTTTTCAAAAGTGAGGACTACAATTTCCTAGTGCAAGGTTCCCGTGTTTCGGAGGACACCAATTTGCTTCCTTTGACAAAGTAGTCCCACACATTGGCCAATTTAACATGCTATTTGTGGGTGACTCAGTGTGTGGGCCTCAAAAGCCATTTTATCAAGGGTCCTCTTAAAAGTGGCTGGGCGTGTCTCCCGGGAGGGGGGTCCAAATTTCCGCTATATGGGTGTGTGCTCGCCCCTCACAATATCTCAAATTTGGTTTAAATTTCACTTCAATATTGGGTTTTAGAACAGGTCAACGTAGAACGGTGAGTTGGTTTGATAACTGGACGAAATCCTTAAACACACAGATAACCTTTGTACGGTTTCTCCCAGTGTGAATCTTGTTGTGTTTTATTTCAAGGTTTGTGTGCTAATCTATGTTTATTTGGTTGGTTCACGATTCAAATTCTGTGCCATGACATTAGATAAAATTCGTATACGTACCACTCTCAAGATTGCAGGGAACGCGATACTTACCACATAACACATGTGGATTGGGCTGTACGCGGGGCAGCGCTCAATGATTGTGGGGCTGGTCTCCTCCCCACACGTTGGGAGATTATCAAAACTTAAATTAGCTATTGTACACTACTTAGTGTTAGTGTGCATCGTTCTTCAATAGTGTGAGATCTCTTAGAGATTTTAGCAGATCTCGCCTGTCAGGATGATTTTAGCGTAATATATCACAATGAAATCTTACATTAATTGACAATATTTAACAAAGATGGAACGGGCAACATTAACATAGTTATTTGATGTTATGGCTTGGTGACCGGTGTACTCTTTACGCTGCATCCGACTTTTTCTGAGGCTTCTTCTAATCAATTCACAAAAATTGCTGTTGCTCAAGGTTGAGAACATATGGAGGATGACGAGTCAGGTATAGAAATATTAACATCCGGCTGTTTATTCTGTCATTAATCATTTAACTTTACCGAACGCTTTGGATTAATAAATCTGTCTAACTCTAAAAAACCACTCTGTGAGAAGAGAATCGAAGAACTCGAAAATGTGCTATTATATAGAAAACACCACATAAACACCATTGTACGGTCTTCTCAGCTGACTGCAATATACGGCCAGTTGTCATCCACATCACCCAGTTGAACGATGCACACATATTCGTTTTTAGCCTTATATCAAATGGAACAAGGTTCTTCGCTATTTAGCGACGTTTCGCGTTTGTGGTTGACCGCAGCGAACTTTCAAGAATCAACTGATTCTGTTTCTCAACCTTTGCATGGAATGACACATACGCATATTCATGAAATGATGCTCGAGATTGACCGTCTTTGCTGCCCCATCGTAAGCAACTGCGAACGATACGTGTTTTCCCTCGCTTCTTGTGCTTGTGGAGTCTTCGAAAGTGACGAACGCGTCTCCCAGAGCATGATAGGTTTATTCATTCAACAACGCTATTCTCATAAGTAAAGATAGTAATACCGATTTAAAAGACAGCCAACTCTTCCCTGTCTTGGGATTAGTATCGGTGATAGCAGCATCACCGGACATTTAGATGACGATATAACGCTGTTACATACTCACGTTGCGCATTACGCTGGTCATTCATGGCTCGGACTCCCTCTCACTTCATCGGCCTGGACTGAATCATTTGGTTCTGTTTTACTTGAAGTGCTCAGGTTTGTGTAGATCTTCTCTCGAATCAGCTCGTATCGGACGCCTCCCTTCGGAGCTATTGACTCGTCGAATTTTCTGCTCCTCATTCTTCTCCGCGCAGGTGTGTGGAACTAAGGCACGCAGGAATGCCAAATCGTTTTCGTGGGTCGTATTTCTTCGTCCTCCTTGTAAGTCGTTTCGGTGACCGCTCTTTGTTTTCCAACTCGGCGCTTTATGACCGTAGTACGTCCGCATTCGATTGCAACGGTAATCATTTTGTAGTGTCGAGGAAAGAGAACTCATCTTCGAATGTGTTGATCGAAGGTCATGTCGTTTGCTTCTTGAGTGTGTCACGTGCTAAGTTCCCAAGGGCGAGGCGGACATTACGCTTTCTGTGAGTAACACTGTCGCTTGGTACACAATCCGCCTGACAATTGGTAAGTGTTTGCGTTGGAAATTCATCCGTACTGCCTGACCGCGACTTGACATCACGGTGATTCTTTGATGTTCAGTCGAACGAATGATTACAAAGTGAGTTATCGCGTAAGAATGAATTTGATTCACAATCAAACCTGCTCTGAAGGTGCCTCCAGCCACGTTGAGCAACCTTGAGGTAGCGCTGCGGACGCTTGTGTGTGGTATCTGCCCTTCATGTGTCTTAGCTGTTGGATTCTGGGGCCTGAAGGAGTTTACTTCTAGGTAAGATCAAATCTACCGAAGGACAGTTAGACCAGAACCAGCATAGAAACCGGTACCTATTATCTCTCTCAGCAATACCTTGTGTGCAACAGTTTTGGTGGAGTGTGGATAGTGTCTCTGGTGGGTTTTCTGTTCTACTAAGACTTCAGTGGCTTTTTCATCGTTTCCTCGTATCTCAATTTTCTTATCATCCGTGTCCTCACAAGAAGGCATTTGGAGGACATCCATAGATTCTCGACTCAAACAATCTCTGTTGTTGCAAGAATGGGTTAACTGTTCTTACAAGAGCTCGGGTTGCATCAGAGGTGAGCTAGCGCCAGCGCGTTGGCGCTGAGAGCGCTATTGTTACTTTGCAGGACTTTGGCTTTCAGGGCATCAAATAACAGTCTCTGGGTAGTGCGACGTGGAGCTGTAAAAAACTACATATACACTTGTTCCGCAATTCGAGAATGACGATAGACTATGCAAGGACTCCATACAGGTTTCAATCTCTATCTTTCTCAGCAGGAACACAAAGAACCAACAGAACTACCAATTACTGGTACCGACTAAGTTTCGTGAGGTGCCGTTCAGCATGGCACAATAGATTAATTGTGATATAGAGGGTATTGTTCTCCAAGGACATTGGTGGGATACTTGACATCATTCCCTGCAGATCCAATTGTCATCGGGTCGAAGCTCATATTAGATGCTAGTTAATCTAAGTAAGATTTGTTCCTCAGTGGCAAGTTAGCGAATGCTCCGAATCAGTGGCATTTTTTTGCAAGGAGAGAACGTTCCAGTTAGAACTTTTCTTCCTCTGATTGGTCGATTGCGAGGAGGTCGCACAGAGAGAAATCAATGTTGTGATATTTTGTTTTCCTCGTGTGGCTTCGAAGGGTCGAACGGTCTTTGCACTGGATTTGCCTACGTTTGTTGGATGTATCTTCCTTTTAGATAACAGATGGGTTGAGGAGCTCGATCGCATTTGGCTATTATTCATGTCCAGAGAGGGGATTCACCTAGAGTTAGGTGTCAAGGATGGGGGAAGGACGTAAATAGAAGAATCGGGGGGAGGAGAAGAATCATGGGGAGGATGTGCGGAACCAAGAATGCTTTACCTAGTTGCCGTGACTTTTGCTTACGAAGCGACAGATGTTTCCAGTACAGTCTTTTCCGATGATGGAGGATAACTCTTACAATGTCTTTAGTGGTAGGAACGTGTATAATTTTGTTTAATTGTAGATAAGTACGCTTGTTCTGATGGCCACTACCGTTGAAGTTGGTGCATATTATATGGTAATGATTGCTGCACCAAACAATGATCGTTAGTTTTCCGTGCCCAAAACCATAAGGTGAATTACATTTAAACCAAAGGTAGTTTAACCGACCGTTCGGATTACCTAGAGAATTCATACTCAGCATATGTGTGGCATACTTGCTTCATTTCTAGAATATGTGATACGCCAATGGAAAGGCACGCTCAGCGGAGAAACGAGTCATTATAACAGCGCATCACTTCGTTTCAGCACCTCCTCCAATGTTAAGTTTTTGCTAGGACGCAATCTACTCACCTGTTGTATTTGCTTAGCGAGTTCTCAGTAGCCATTCTCCTCTGACCTAGAGGGCGAGTATGCTTGTGCTGAAAGCGTGTGTTTGATGAAATATCTTCGTCACTATTGCCACCATTCAGCGAAGGATTCAGCCAAACTCGAAAAATGTAGGAACTGCGAATTCAACTGCACTGACATGCTTTCCAGTCAGTGACTGCTGTTGACTGATACGCTTTCCACTAGAATGCTTCAGTTTTTATCGGCATGCAGGTCACCATTTCTATCCCTACGCAGACCTCCGGCCAACCGAGCTCCCCACACCATTTTGTGCAAGCTGAATTGCAGTACAGTTTGCACGGTTGCATGTGTGAGAGAAGCAAGCCAGACATTTTTCACAGTACTCTCGTTTTTTGTTAGGACTCTACTGTGAGGCGTGTAAATATTTTCTTCTACATGGTATACAATATATTGACGTAGCAGGCAGCGTTCCCTACCTTCAACGAACTGTTTGGATGAATCCAAAGGGGAGCAGTTCAAATTCCTTTTAGACAAGGGGCTTCCAGAAGAATCTCTGAGCACCTATATGATTGTCCAGTAACGAATTTCGTCGAATTCAATCTCTGCTATTATGACACACCGAGACTCTGGTGCTCAAAAGAGGCCACAGTCCGCTCTCAATGCAAATTGGCAAAGCATGTCCACGATCACTAGTATATCTTAGACGCTTCTTACACTTCCTGAGTTGCTTTTCAATTCTATTCCTCGCTCAACCTTTTCCGAGGATGTTCGGGCAAATCTTGACGCGGGGTGGGGTTGCGTGGTATGTGTTTCCAATTCGCTATTTTGCATGGTTCTTTGTTTTCGGTTCCTCGCTCGTCTCCCAGTCCTTGTGTCTCTACATGAGTTGGACGAAGTCAAGCATCACTGTTTTGTGATGACACTGACGCGCGCTGTGGTGTCAATTATAAATAATTTTCTTGAGATTATTAGTTCGGTGAGTTTGTTAAAACTTTATCTTCTCGACCGAACGCGGCCTTGACGAAAACAAGAACACGACCAATTGACGGCAGGTTCTGCAGCGACGTAAACAGAAGTAGACCGTTGTCTTCATCTTTTTCCTTGAACTTTTTCCGCTTTGAGCACCATGTCATATTTCGGGAGCCTGGATTCTGTGCCTGTCGTTACCGAAGACGCTCATTGTTGGTTTACTAGTTATAGGGAGCCAGTATTGCTGGTGACAGCCCCCCGGAGTAGCTGTGAAGATTATTTCGTTCAGAGCATTGCCAGTGGGAGTGCGACGCAGACCAATCCGAACGAGACAAACAAGTATTGTGTTCCCACCGTGGACAGGTAGGAAAGTCCACACCTGTTCTGATTGCTGTGCAGGGCAGTAAGAAGGGCGAGCGCGCCGGAGGACTAGACAGCGTTTCACCTGCCGAGAAAGCCGCAGGTAGCTCAGTTGTGGTACATTACGAGTCAACGCCCTGCCGCCGTGTGCTGGCCTAGCCTAGCAGTGTTTACCACAAGATCGACTTTCACTTTTCACCTTCTCCTCAGTTTCGCATGGGACCGTGATGCCATATATCCCGTCTGTGCGTACGTGACTGGGCTTGGCGCGCGAGCAAGGGGCCCAGCCACGCAGGAGCAGCTGAGCCGGTCGGTTAGTATCAGGGTTCAGCCAACGCTCAACCAATTCGCGACGAGGCCATCGAAATGAGCCAAGCGTCGACCAAAAAAAGATGCAAGCCAACGAATTGCGGCCCCCGCGAAATGCCGAGGCCTTGCCCCAAGCAGCGACGCGCAGAATTTTTTCAACATGTTGATTTCCGTTTCTTGGGGACGCGAGCAGTGGCAAGAGACACACAGGCTGAAAAGCCCAAAGCCTTGAAAGGACCTGCACAGTGACGGACATTTTGAGCACCGATATCGCTTTGACAAAGAGAGGTTTCAATCCTAGCTCAAGTTCAACGACCCATAAAAAGCCAATTACGAGCAGCCAGTAGACAGACGATTGTTCAAGGGATTTTTCAGCGATGTCATTTGAATGTGGGGGGGCCCCTAACATGTGGGGGCCCCAAGGAGGCCATGGCACCACGTGGCCCTCCTAAAAGTAACCAGGAGGACGGTGGAGTGAACACGCGAAAAAGCGCAGGGCGAGTGTGTACAACAGATATTTGCCTATATTGGAATTTTTTACACTAGGAGAACGTTCAACTCGACATCTGTTGAAACCTTGAGGGCAATCGCCATTCGAGTTCCTGTCGTCCCACGTTAAAAATGCCAAGAAACTGATGACATATTTTGACATTTAACTTTATCATCTCGCAATTCTTATCAGTGTCCCAATCTGAGGTGATCAGTGTCGTATGTGTGGCACCAACTTCAGATAATGACACAGCTATATCAACACAAATAATTGACTTAGATTCGTACTTGTCATAGTTTAAATTCTACTGAATTCATTCATTCCTCTATATGACACTGTAATAATCATTCTTCAATATCACTACCTACAATGCAGATCGATTAGGCAATTCATCCATCCTCATCTACACCCCTGTATTGATGTTCCTTAAGGTTTACGCTCCTTGAGGTCAGATGCTGGTCCATGGCACTTATTACTTAGACCGTCCGGGGTACACAATTTATTTTCCGAATTGTCGCCAGCCTCACCTACTTCTTTCTACTTGTGCGGATCTTAGGCCTACACTATGAGCGCTCATTCTTTTGATCAAAGTAGGCAGAATATCAGAAGCTTGAGATTAGGACTGATTAATTCACTCGCTGCAGCGGCTTCAAGTATGTGAGCAATCTCCTCCTCGTCAGGGGTGGATGATGTCCGTGTGATGTGAAGGGAGTATCTTCTTTGTGAGATCCGCTGTATCGCACTTCCTAGAGCTTCTGCTGCGCCCGTTCACAATGTTTGGATGGATTTGTCACCTAGAATTGTATCGCATTTTGTGAAAATGGCATGGGGTGTACCAAACTTATTGGAGGCCGGAATTTCATGCCCAACTGACTTGCAGAATTGGGTCGAGAACGGTGTGGCCTCTTGGCACACTCCATTCTCAAAAAACCGATTTTTTTGCATGACCAAAAAAAGGCAGCTATGGTATCACAACCACTATTTGCACATACCTAGGGTATGCATGACCTCAGCAACATTCTTTGCACGAGGGAAGTTATCAGTTCCGAGGATGATTGTTGAGTGGTGTCCAGGGATTTGCGGCTTACTATTCACTAAAAATGCCATCCAGTGCCTGGTGAGCAAACATGGAGCAGCTAGGCATTCAGTGAACCTGCCAGTATATCTTTCAGACCGAGCCGTGCCAGTATGATTTTTGAGGGAAGGCCGAGATTAAGCTGTCAAGCTCCGTCTTTGCTTTACATCGGTACCGAGTCAGCTGAAAGACCGCAGCTCAGAGTAGAGATGAAAAAATTCCATCACAGTATCTGCCTCGGATAGTGATTGACTTCATAGTCAAACACTTCACCTCCCGGATCCATGGTCGGAGTGACTTCTCCGCGTTAGTAGCCCCGTGGTCTTTATCGCAGACTGTTACTACTCCTCGCGGGACTGATTTTTTGTAACAGTAAATCAGTTCTATTGGGTTTGTGTAGAGGCTAGAAGAGTGTTGACAAGTAATTCATAGAACTTCTTTTAGCGGTTACAGCCACAATACTTTGCTAACTCTGCTTTTTTGTATTGTAGGACTACTGGAAGTTTGTCAACAAGTAATATTGGTAGATAGGGAAGCTTCCTCTGCTCTGATGAATTTTCGATCTCCATTACCATTTTTTAACTTGCTCGTTTTTTCTCTTCACTTGTCCTTAATAGTATTAATTTTTTTAGGATTTTCATCATCCAGAGATTGAAGTGTGTGGTGCAGCGAGTTGTTTTTGTCCTTGGTGTGACGTCTTTTTTCTCGTATTAAAGAGAGCACGTTTCGAAAGCTATCAGACATCTAATATTTATCGATTGTATATAATTGTTCGTTGTTGTTCAGCTGATTGGAAGGATGCCTGTATATTAGTTATATCCGTCCACATGAGCTCGCCCATTGTAATATTTCGGTTAAATCGGCCTTACGACTCTCTACTTCTGCGTTGGGGTACGTGCCCTTGTCAGGCCTTATCCAAGGTCGAGGACTTCCAACTCAGCTTTTATCTTCTGGCGCTTTCTCATCTTCATTGTGTCCAATTTGGTTATGTTAAAGAATTGATAAGATATTCATCCCTGCACTCTCGTTGTAGAATGTGTACTCTCTTCATCAGCATACATCGTCTGTCCGATAAACACCTATATTCCTTTTTTGCTTATTTTTGTGGTTTCTCGGCCATTGGCAATGATTGGAATGCATTGCTTTGTTCTTTTTTATCGTTTTGCAGGTTTTTGTCTTCTTGTGTGATTGATTTTTTCGGTGAGAGGATTGCGAAGCTTTTCTAGATTCTTCTTACACTATTCATGGAAAACTTGTGGTTTGCTCTGTTTAGAACATGCGATCATGTTGTTCAGAATTTTAAAAAGCGTAGAGCTTGTATTTACGGCTCCACTCATCCTCAAAGCTGACTCAAAGTCCGGGGACATTTTTATATAATGTCGAATCTAGAAGCAGGACACAGACATTAGAGGTCTCAGCTGATGTGTTTTGACGGTTCACAT
>CM068967.1:76037175-76048871 GCA_035128595.1 Eptatretus atami
CACCATCTTTCTTGACCTCATTTTCATTACCATGTCTTTCCTTCTTTGCAATTTCATTCCAGAGTCACCTTCAAAGAGTGAGCTGTACGTATACTTGGGTCCTCCAAATAGCATAACAAGCCATCAAGATTTGCATTTCTTCTTTCCTTCATACTCTGATCTATAGTGAGACACAACTTGTGCCCTATCGTGCTCTCCTGTTCATTTAACTTCCTCAGTAATGCCTCAAAGATTTTGTTCAGCCTTGATCAAGTCACAGGCTCTCCAACCTAATACCAATTACCAAGGCACTCACTCCAGTAACTTCTAAGGCCTCAACAATTTCTGAAATGACCTTTCGCTCTTCTTTAGAGGGAAAAGGTCAATGGCAGAAAGATCAATCAAAGTGTACTTGGAAAATTATGGGAGCCAGTTTATACATCTCTTCTAAAAGGTGCCACATTCATGGTAAAATGATTCTGAAATTATGGGAAAATTAATCATATTTCAACATTTTCAAAAACGAATTTTTGACTAATTAATTAAATTTGAAACAATGATTAACTGATTGACTAATTAATCATAACTGTGCCTCGTCCTGCATTCCGTCCATGATGTAGTTATAAAGAGAAACGTATTGGGCTTAAACTACCTTTCGAGTGCATTGCCGGTGGCAGGACATGGTGTCAATCATGAAGCATTCCATCCCATAAAGGGAATTATGTGAAGCAGGATGTCTGGATGTAATCATGTTCATGAATAAGATCCCATGGGCTATTTCAAAAGTGTAGGCTCTTTTACTTATCTTACGGTGAAGTAAACTGGCAGAAGAGTAAATGAGATATAGATATGAAATGCAAGATAAGTAGGAAATGTGATGCAAGTTGACGCCATTGGAGGAGCAAGAGTTGAGTAAATCAGAGGTAAATATCCGGCACGTCAGCTGTTTTAATATGTAGAGATGTGGATATAACAGTAGTGTGAATAGCTAAATCACCTCTTCCATTGTCTAACTCGAACGTGTGTCTGTGTTTGTTTGTTTTTTTGTTTTTTTTCTGTGTTGCAGAAATGCGCTTTATCCAGATAGACTGAGATTCGCGGGAACAGCGGATGACATGGGGTCGGGGCTGGGGTCCTGAAAGTTGGGTGCCTACAGACACCGTCCTTATTAGCCGGTAGAGTCTGGAACCACCGACAGGCACCAGAAGAACTTAGGTCCCTCAAGGTACAACTGATACCATGACCAGAATCGAAGAGCCAGCTGGAATGCAGAGCACTGTTCAGGGACTGAGCATAGACGTACGTGCACTCGAAGGGAAAGGAGCCCATGGGATCCAGTAATCTGTAAGGGTAGAGCATCACCGTGAACAGGTGATTCTCGTCCCGCTTACAGGAATCGCGCATGGCGTTCATCCAAGTACCCTTGCACTGCAGTTAGGGCGCAAGAGTCGGCTCTTGACAGAGGGATCTGAAGGAAGGCCCGCTGGGCGGTACTTTGAGCGGTTACCAGGCTGATCCCCCACTGTCGAGTTGGAGTTTCAAGGGGTTAACAATCCCTGTTGCGGCCTCAATCAACTGTGTCACCTTCGCGTGTGAAACACGGCTCGGTGAACCGGTTGAAACGGGTAAAGCCCAGGGACTGGCTGTGATCGTGATCTGGAACACAGCACATCCCAACGATTGGAAGGGGGCTGTATCCTCTCTAAAGGGTAAGGTAGGTCGCCAAGACTAGGACAACTACCCGGGTGACGCTGCTCGCATGCCGGCAAGGTCTTGCTCGGATAATCTTGATAGTCGGCACCATCTCTTGACACCAGCGCCAGAGGCATCACTTTACACCAAAAGGGCAACATGGACGTCACCTGCTCCTTCGTGTCCTCCCGAACGACAACGAGAGTTTCGGGCAGGGGCTGCTTGCACCCTAGTTATCCGTAAAGCGTCAGAGCTGAATCGGGATGCCCTCTGAGAATTCTTGTGTCGTTCGGTCCACCAAACCTGATCGATCTGATGCCTGAACTCTACTCTGCTACTGAGAGTGCTGTGGAAGTGTTGGTACATCTCTGACTATTTCCAGTTGTTACGAGTTCGTCAGAGGTGTGAGCCCACACTTTCAGCACTGTATGGACTGGAATTTTAGGGAGAGGAGGAGAAAGCTGCGGTGCATTGTTGGGAATCAACCTGACTTTGATTTCATAGAAGCAGTCATCTTGCGGAGACTTAATATCCTTTGGGGCCCTCGGAGTGCTGAAGAGGATCGAGACGCTGGATTACGGGTTTCTTGGGTCAAAACTAAAATCCAGCTTTCAATGACATCTGATCTCTCCGCTGTCTTTTGTCGGAGGATGTTGCGGGAGAGATCGTACCTTGGCATGATACTAGTCTCTCCGGGCTGTGAATCAGAGTAAAGACGTTTGGTCGGCTGGATCATGGACACTGGACAGGTGGTGGCCGCGACTGTGTGGAGGACGAAAAGTCCGAGTCTTCAGGTCGTTGGTACTCATCTTGCTCTATGGATGGAGAACTACTCTGACCAAGGATCTGAGACGGAGACTTAATTCCTTTGTACCAGGTCTCTTACGGAGAATCTTATGGTACAGATTTTGTGTCCAACGAACGATTCTGAAGACTCGCATTGAGATTATTACCGCAGTGTGGCTGAGCTCCAGTTCGGGCGTATGACATTGGACTCTGCTTCCTGACGGCTGATCCGCCACCAGATTCCTACGAGGAATACTAGGCGAGAGAGCAAATGGGACACCACTCCTCGTGGTTGCAGGGCAGTTATACCGGCATCTCAAGAATGGATAGCCAGATCTGCCTGAAGGCCAGACGGAGGCCCCTGAGTTACCGGCGCAAAGGCGGACGCGCAGCAAATCGCGGCGTTCTGCACATGCCCTTCTGGCACCGACCTGAGTAACGTGTCAAAAAAAGGAGTTTGTACGATGAGAAAGCCCAGCTCTGATTAGATTTGGTTCAGCTGCTACCTCCACTACCCAAACCCATCCATGCGCAAGCCATACCCTTACAGAGGAAAAAATCTCAAAATCACTCCCTCGAAAGACGATAATATACAGAGAATAGAGATGAAAGAGAAGAAAATGCAATTAAATGATAAAAAAAGATAAAAAAATATAAAAGAAAATAAAGAAAATAAAGAACAAAGAACAAAACTGAGAACCATAGACAAATTACATACTCCCAGCTCAAATGCAGCAACATGTACAAGCTACCACAGGCCGTCAACAGGGAGCACAGTTCACACAGTACAGGAGAGAATTGGACCAACACAGGGGAGTCTCCGACTTACGACGTCCGGACGTACGACGTTTCGTGGTACGCGCATCTCCAAAATTAATAAGAAAAAACCAAGCGAAAAAAACGTCCGAAAATTTAGCCAAAAAGTGAATCGACTCGCTTTGAGTCAACTGAATTAGAAACACCCGACCATCCACCTGTGATAACCCAGTCTTCAATTCGCTTCCCGTTCAGGCATCGGCATTTCCTACTCTTAAACTTGGTGGACTTTGCAGGAAAAGTTCCCCCTGTGATTTGTTGAATCCCTCGGTGCACTCTTGTTCTTCAACATGTAGCTCTACCAAATCAATATACTCTCGAAATTCTGCATTGCAAACCATCACTGAAGAAAGGCAGGGAAACACACAAACCAGCCGCGCGAATCAGGGAGACACTGGGAGTTGGATTGAACTTTTTCCTAAGCTCACTGTGGTTACCTCGCCATCTACATTTTCATTTCGTACAATCGCAAGGTAATAAACGTGTAAGAAAATACGAAGTTCGATCCAATAAGAAATAACCTCTCCCTGCGATGAGTAGGAAATTACATTGAACCTTCTGGCAGGAAAGGACTTTTACATTTTACAGAGAAGATTTACGGGTCGTGCTTTGCTGGAAACACCTCAACGGCGTTTCCCAATGACCTTATGATGATTCAGGAAAAGGCTCAAAGATGTTGTAGGACATAGGGCAGAACACACTAAAAAGTATTCGACTTGCGCGGAATAATCGGGTTACGCTACCGTCGTAGGAAGGAACTCGCGTAAGTCGAGGACCCCTGACTGGTCAGCAGCATTGGTGCTCTTAAGTAGTCTCCTGGCTATTGGCACAACAGATGGCACCACTCAGAAACAGCATACCAGCATGCTGCACTCATTTGCCCACTGGAAGGATACAGCCGATAACCCACCGATAATTCAACAGTCTGAGCAGATATTGAACTCAGACTAAGATCAACAAGCCACCAACTCTAACCATAAGCCAACACCAAGCAACAGCAGCAGGATAGGTAAAAAACAAAGAAACAGAGACAAAAGCAACCCAAAATAAGAGCAAAAGATGTGACAGAGGAACTGGATAGGATTCGGTTTCAGGATAGAATGAAGGAACATATGTTTGACCTTTAAAGTATGCCAAAGCCAAAATTTTGAAAGTTGTTGAAGTAAACGGCGTTTTCGGACATTTTGCAGCTATTAACCTTCACCAGACACATCATGTTGTCATTTTTATAACTCGTCAAAATTACCACCTTGTCCATCCTTGACCCGAAACAATCGACATCGTCAAATTACCTCGTAAACCATCGTCGTCTTCAGAGCTTGTTAACTGGATAAAATGAACAAAGAATCTTCTAAAGGTAAAAATCTTGTTTTTCCCACTCGTGAAAATAACAGAAGAGACAGAGCTTGTCAATAGTCCCCTCACAAAGAGATCACAGTTGTAACAAGGCGAACGGATTGGAAACTTCTCTCACCTCACAGAAAGGAGTATTATCTCACACATTAATCCTCCTCCAATAAAATTGGACAATCCCATGATGCTCCAGGAACGACCATTTCTGGTCTTAAATATATCAAGATTCGTGGGTACGGTTCCAGAACCAGTGTGCTTTTCCTTCTTTCTTCTTCTGAACCAAAACATTAGTTATCGCCTGTCTGAATTTCTGGGGGTCGGTTCATCAACAGTTATCCACATCTTCTTGATCATTGTTCATTACCACGTCTTCGTCTTGCAATTTCATTCCAGAGTCACTCAAAGTTGTCCTGTACAACGGGTCTACCAAAAGCATAACAAGTCCATCAAGATTTCATTTCTTCTTTCCTTCATACTCTGATCGATAGCAGACACAACTTGTGCCCTATCATCGCTCCTGTTCATTTACCTTCCTCAGTAATGCTCAAAGATTTGTTCAGCCTTGATTAGTCACAGCTCTCCGACCTAATAACAATACCAAGGCACCACTCCAGTAACTTCTAAGGCCTCAACAATTTCTGAAAACTTTAGCCTCTTCTAAGGGAAAAGTCATCAAAAAATCAATCAAATCTCTTCTTCTCTCTTTCGCTGCTCCGTTCGGGTGCACAGGCGGATCATCGTCCATTCGCTCTATCCACAATTTCCATGAACTCCAACCACCCCAACGCCCCACCGCATCCATAACACTCTCTTCTGCCCCTCTTCTCCTCCTACTGGCTGCTCATCCTCAGCACCTCCCACCGATATATCCGTCCCTCCCCTGTGCACATGCCAAACCCATCTCAATCTCGCCTCTCTACTTCTCCAAACCGCACCTCGATCCCTCATACCCATCTTACCTATCACCCCCACCGAACGCGCCTTCCTCTGCACTCCATCTCCGCTCTCTTTTTCAAGCGCCTCCAGCCTCCAAACCATAAACATAGCTGGTCTCACTACCGTCTATACTTTCCCCTTCACTCTTGCAGCTACCCTTCTGTCACAAATCACTCTGCAACTCTTCTCCACCACTCCATCCTGCCTGCACTCTCTTCACTTCTCCACCACACTCTCCGTTACTTGGACGGTTGATCCCAAGTATTTAAACCCATCCACTTCCCCACCTCAAACTCCTTGCAACCGCACCATACCAAACAACCTCCCTGCTCATTTACGCACAGTACTCCGTCTTACTCCTACTGACTATCATTCCCCTTCTCTCCAGTCGACCTCCACCTCTCGAGCTCGCCTCAGCTGCTCCCAACTCTCCCACAGATCAGAGTCATCCCCGAACATCATAGTCATGGAGACTCCAGTCTATCTCGTCCCAACCTGTCCATCACCATTCAACAGAAAGCTCAGAGTCGATCCTTGGTGCAATCCCACTTTACCTTAACTTCCGTCATTCCTACCGCACACCTCACGCTGTCACACTGTCCCTACATGCCTGCACCATCCTCACATACTTCTCTACACTCCCACTTCCTCATACAACACCACAACTCCTCTCTGGCACCCTATCAAAGCTTTCTCTAAATCACAACACCAATGTAACTCCTTCTGGCCTTCCCTATTACTTCTCCATCAACATTCTCAAAGCAACATCCATCAGTGTGCTCTTTCCTGGCATAAACCCATATTGCTGCTCACAAATCATCACCTCTCCTCTCAACCAGCTCCACTACTCTCCCACCAACTTCATGGTGTGGCTAACAACTTTATCCCTCTGTAATAACCACAGCTCTGCACATCACCTTATTCTATCGGAACCAGTACACTTATCTCCACTCCTCCAGCATCCTCTCATTCCAGAATTATAAAACAATCTGGTTAAAAACCCACTGCCATCACTCCTAAACACTTCCATGCCTCCACTGGTATATCATCTGGCAACCGCCTTTCCACCTCATCCTCTTCATAGCAGTCCTCACTTCATCCTACTATCCACCCCACTTCCTATCACTATACTCCACCTCTTCCAACCTCTCCTCCATTCTTCTTATTCATCAGCTCCTCAAAGTACTCCATCCACCTTCTCAACACACTCTCCTCGTGTCAGCACATTCCCATTTGCGTCCTTTACACCCAAACCTGCAGCAACATCCTCCCAGCTCGTCCCTCTGTCTTGCAATACGTACAATCCTTTTCCCTTTCTTTGAATCCAATTCTCAAACAGCTCGCATATGCTTTCTTAGCCTTTCCACCTCTCTCTTCTTGCGCCGCCACCTCCTTGTACTGCTGCCTACTTTCTTCATCTCTCTGGCTACCACTTCTTTTTCGCAACCCCTTCTTCCTTTACTTTCCTGTACTTCTCGTTCCACCACCAATCTCCTATCTTCTCTTCCCTGCCCAGATGTCCAACCAATTACCTTCCTACTCCCACCACTTCTGCTGTAGTTGCCCAATCATCCCACCCCTCTTTACCACCATCCAACCTGTGCCACCTCCTCCCTAAACCCACGCAACAGTCTTCTCCTTCAGCTTCCACCATCTGGTCCTTGGTTCAGCCCTCACTCTCTTCCAACCTCACCTCCAAAATCATCCTACAGACCACCAATCGTGCTGTCGAGCTACACTCCCCTCACCACCTTACAGTCTCTAATCTCTTTCAGGTTGCACTCCTGCTTAAGATGTAATCCACCTGTGTCATCTTTCTCTACTCTTGTACGTCACCCTGTGTTCCTCCTTCTTCTTGAAATACGTATTACCACTGCCATTTCCTTTCTTTTTGCAAAATCTACCAATCATTTGCCCTTCCACATTTCTCTCGTTGAGACCGTACCCCCATCACCTCCTCACCTCTTTATTCCCTTCCCAACATGCCATGAAATCTGCTCCAATCACCATCTTCATCCTTGGATACACTCTCCACCACTTCATCTAACTCACTCCAGAAAATCTTCTTTATACTCCATCCACACCCTATATGTGGCATATGCACTGATGACATCATCTCACCCTCAATTCCAACTTCACACTCACACTCGGTCCAACCTCTCCTCACCTCCAATAACCTCTTGAACATAATCCTTTTCTTGACATAATCTTTTCATAGAAAGATCAATCAGTGTACTTGGAAAATTATGGAAGCCAGTTTATACATCTCTTCGAAAAGGTCCACATTCATGGAAATGATTCTGAAATAACCTATTTGTACGGGTCCTTAAAACCATAAAAGTCAACATTCTGAGTTGAACAATTTAAGTACTTAAATGCCTTAAATTTCAGAAAATGTTCAAAAGTCAATAAAAATCAGATTTCCTGTTATTTGGTGAAGGTGTCCCTTCCGCACTAGTATTCTAAACAGGACAAATGTGTCCAAGCCGGTCCTAAAGGTTTTGTCTTCACCAGAAGAAGAACAAGAACAAGAAGAAAAGAAAAAAAAAACTTCCGATATTTCGTCACGTGCCTATGAAAGCCAATCGCGAGACTGTCATAGTGTAATTACGTATTTATGAAATATAGTGTATTTACACAATAAATAGTGTATTACGAAATACAATACATTAAATGGAATAACTTTAAATAGAAACTGTAACTTTCGAAAATTTTAAAGCAAATGTCCGAAATATATTAAAAGTTCATGAATAGACGCTCTCAAAAGGCACCCTCAATGCAGGATGTGTCAGGTGTTATAGATTTAAGAGAGATCCGGACCTGATATAATAAAGCCGAGTCCTAAAGGTTTTGTCTTCAGAAGAAGAAGAAAGAATAATGCCGAGCTCTCTTGAGCCACGTTCGCTACGCGAGACGTGGCTAAAAAAAACTGTTTACCGGTTAAGCGCGGCATGGTCGCATTTCATCCCGCCTGCCCTCATGCCAGAGCACGTGGCTTTGTTTTGCGGGCTGCCGAAGTGGTCACGTGTCTGCATTCGGGTCATCTCGGCAAACTTCGGCCCCCATTGGATCGCGTCTGCATCAGATAAAATAGCTGAACAATACGC
Organism: Eptatretus atami; assembly: GCA_035128595.1. Taxonomy (NCBI): domain Eukaryota; kingdom Metazoa; phylum Chordata; class Myxini; order Myxiniformes; family Myxinidae; genus Eptatretus; species Eptatretus atami. Next base: position 76,045,845 of record CM068967.1, read on the forward strand.
CTATTATATCCATTACATCGGCATTTATAGAATTTGTTTGACCCAAATTTATATGCACAATACATGAAAGGATGCTGGAACAATACTATTTCCAAGCTACCTGGCTGATAAACCGGAATTCAAAGGATGGTTGGAAAAATCCCGGATGTTGATCTTCTGCTCGTTGTCGTGTGTTGCCGCAAATCTTCTCTGTGAAAACTTTGGAGTTTCTCCGTCACGCTCCATGAAAGGACAAAAACATCTACAAGGTGAGTGAAACTGTGTTGCCTATTCTGATAATGATCAACGATCTTTGGCATCGAGTGATTGACCGAATTGTCTCGCAGTATGCATGGTACTGTATGTATTTGATTACAATGTAAATACATACCTGGTACTTTTCTATTTTTCAGCTATGAGGTCTGTAGGTTCAACTTGGGTGGAATGGGAGATTTTAATATGGGAGCTGCGACAACCTCAGATGCAAATCCAGCACATACTGCCCCTGCTCCTCAGCCTGCTGCCCCCAGGCTGCTGCTCATCCTGTTCGAGTGCCAGCTTCTTCTAGACCTGGATGTGTGGAACATAGACTAATAGTAGAAGTGTTGTGGGCAATGAATGTGTCGAGTCGCATTATTCCTTTCGTTGGTGTGAGGGAACTTCTGATTTATTTAAAAATGTTTCAAGGCATCCTGTGACAACATTTGCCTGCGGTGAAACAAAGTGTAGATATCTCTGCCAATCGGGCTTGCTCCTCACTTCTCTCTTCTAAAGAGTCGCTAAATAAAGACAGTAATATGTTTTGCTGTTCGATGAAAGCATGAAAACAAAGACTAAAAATAAACAATTGACATTCATTCAGACTTTGGACCAAGTCCACACTAGATACCTAACATCACAATTCAGTCATCTGCTGCAACTGATTTATTGGAACACTTCAATGCATCAACTTCTAATCTACGTAGAAGTGGTTTGTGCAGGTATCTATGGAGCCTTCAGTGAATTGGTCTTTTATGACAAATTGGGAAAAGAAACTAAGATGAGTGTGATATGGGCCTGATGAATATCGGGAGCTGTGCCTCCATGCATTCATGGGGCGTTCCAGACCGGTGCTCGTGAGACTGTTGGATCTTGTGATATCTCTCCAGTCCATACACCTGTTTAAAGATACTCTGCCAGGCACGATGACTACTGATGTAACTGGGTAAAAAAAACTTCCCATTGAAATTTAGCACAGGTGGGGTGAGAATGGTCCTGTCTGCAGCAGAGTATTCTAGCCTCACCTGAAGTTATTTGTTGAGGCATGTGAAAGCAAGAAGAAGCCGAAACAACCAAACTCTTACACAACTCTCTGCATGGTGCATTGAATGAAAGCTGTCGCAAAACTGTCTTTTTCAGGTCAGTAGCCAGTGCAGTTGACAATTTTTAGCCTTGTACCAAACAGACAAGCCAATGGGTCCCTTTCTTGTTCATGATATTGAGAGACTTGTCAGAAATTGTTAGAGTGTGTTAAGCCAGTTGCATTACAAAAGCTTCTACTGCATATGACGTTGTAAAGCTGATCTTGAAAAGGAGAGGGTAGAAAACAAAAAGATGAAGTTGGTTTCAAGCGCAAAGTGAAGAAGTCCTCCTGAGAACCAAGGCCATCAGTGAAACCAGGTGTTTCAGTTCAAAGAATAATGTAGGCTATTTTGTGTGAAATGTGTCAACAAAATCTTTGAAAGTCTCCTCTTAAGTATAGTTAGCCGAAATATTGCTTCTCTGGATCCCAGGTTGAAACTGATCAAGAACACTGAAAGTCCAAATTCAAATGCCTGTTGGAAAAGTTGGTGACTGAACAGAGTTGATGGTGATAATGTATAATGTTGTTGTGATTACAAAAATTACTGCAGGATGTAGAGGGTGTGAACTGAAGTCAAGGTTCAAGGACTTCAAGGTTGAAGATGACGGAGAGATTGTTACTCTATGAATGTGTGGGTAAAAAACAAGAAGTTTGAAGAATGTGGGTGTAGTTCGTAAAGTGTGCTAGTTTCCCATGCAGCGTCTGTTGAAGAGGGTTTCCCTCAACAGATAATAGAGAAGAAACACAAACATCGTTGTACTTGAGGCAGATTATTGATTATTTAAGGTAGGTGAATGCTCAAAGTAAACACACAAAGGAACTGCTATCCTCAGCCTCCACTCTAGACATAAATACCATCAATATCTTGAAGAAGAGAAAAGAAAGTAAAAGGCAAGAACGCCATCCAAAAAAACGAAAAATGGTTGAAGATGAAGTGGATGGTTTGAAAAGAGAAAAAGGTGTGGAAAAACATAGAAGGTCTGACCACATTGTCAGAAAAATATGCAGAAGGCTGAGAAAAGGTGGCAAAACGAGCCACAGTCTTCTGGTAAAATCAAATGCTCTCAGGCACTCTGCAGCAAAACAGGGGAACTCAAAGTTCTAGAAAGAGAAATTGAGGAGAAGGCTCAAATCCCTGCTTGCTATGTCCTAATTGGATATTTACAATGACATGTAGCTTACAAAATGTACTGCTCTGTGGTGTAGAAGCATCAGGCGCTGCAATACTTTGCAGGTGGCAGCAAGCTACAATAACATTATTAACATAACAACACAATTAACATTGAAAGCTGCCATCTGGAAAACTTGTGGCTGCTCCTGGCTGATTTCAGGTAACTGTTGAAGTGAATTAGCCAATTGCTGTTGTGGCGCGTTGTGCCTTGTTCACTGAAAAAGCTCCTGCTGTGTTCTGTATATTCCATTATTAAAAGATTTTTTGTAAACTTACTAATCTATGTTTAATTTCTCGTGAGACACCTCAATTTACACCACTGGAATTTCTAGGAGGATCCCTTAAAAAAAGGGGTTGTTTTGCCCTTAAAGTCCTTAAAAAAAACATCTCAAAATAAGTGGGAACCCTGAATAATGTGAAAACTCTAAAGCTGCACCTTAAATCCTGGAGAATGGTACCATCCCAGCCTAGGCTGGATGTTGGCAAGCTACTGCAACTACTCTCTCAAGGATGAGAGAGTAGCTGAGGAGTTTGC
>CM068967.1:76088544-76101495 GCA_035128595.1 Eptatretus atami
ATGAAAAAAAAATTCTCAAAAAAAATGCTTTTTCTTCATCATAACTTTTGTCTCTTCGTTGAGTTTGTTTGACTCGATCTGCCTAATAAAGAGATGTTTGTCATTCCTCCCGAGAAGGAAGTAACCTTCTTTGAAAAGCTATCCAGAATATTTTCACCTATCCCTATAAAGGTGAGGAAAGCGTTTGGCAGATTGAATGAGATGGATTTTAACGATAACACATATCGTATAATAATAACGATAACACATCATAACGTATAGCACATCATGTTAGCTTAACATTCCCGATGAGGATAACAAACCATGTTGGCTAAACGTTCCCAACGAGGATAACACATCAAAACCTATTTGTGTAATGTATCGATCTCTTCTTAAACTCATGGGATATAGGTCGATGTCTGGCATTCAGCTATAAATGTTGGGGGCGATTGCCTTACCTCATGTAACGCCTAAGTCAGAACAGTTTGACCCCCCCCAGTCAAATTTTCAAGTTTTAGAACCATATCTTAGTTTACCCTCAACCTCAAATATACACCTCGAATGGTCTTCTAGATTAGATATACAAGCTAGACACATATACGTCATTTGGTAGTTGAGGCAAACGCATATTCATGTACTCTGTAGAACATTTCCATCGAATCTCTCGTAGCACGGATATCTCAAGATCGCTCCCTGGCGGTAGCAGCCTCTTCACCTCAGTGTGCCTAAAGAATCACACGTGTCACCTTTGAAAGCAACGGACACCCACTGCGTGACATTCGTTCTATTTTATTTTTTCGCCAGGTATTCAAAAGTCTATCTTCTCCGACAAGTTTCATAGATCCGGCTGCGAGCTGGAGAATATTTTGATTTCGAAAAAATAAATTTTATATTTTAAAAAGCAAATCCTTGCTACAACTAGTCCAAGCAACGGTTTCATTGACAACAAAATCATGTTATGATCCTACAACCAAGTTTCATCGAAATCGCCTATTTTTATAACGGAGCATTGCGAGCCAACAGACAGACAGACCAGACAAACATATCGACGGAAAACTATAATAAGTAGAACAATGTTCAAAAATTTTCCAAAAAAAAATTTTTTTTTTATACTGGATCGACTACCCAACGGACAACACACCTAATAGACGAATATATGTCAGCTTACTGACTCTTGAACCAATAACATCCCCAAGAAGATAGAGAATAATGATATCAGATGCAAAAGAACATTCTTCCGGGAACTTCTGAAATGAATCTTGACACCTATAGTAGAGAGATGTTGTAAAGATTGTTGGAACTCTATTAAATGATGACTGCTGCGAGCTACTGAAAGACAGTGGCTGATCAAAGGCCCAGCACGACATGAGGCTACATGGCTGATGTAATAATGAGGTGGATATGGCATTCAGAAAAAGACAATTGTTTCGGGATTTGGAAAAGAGTCAGTAAGGAAGAATACTTAGCGTAAACTAGGGTAAGAATGCGGAATTTACTAAGGCCAAAAATTAGTACACGATTCACTTCATATGTGATAGAATAATCAGACATAGAGGGAATATTTCAGAATGCAGACGCAAATATCGCGTCAAAATAAGTATTCTCATAGGAGGAAGATGTCGTGAAGGTATGTATGCGAAATACTGTTGACTATTTTGAGATAGAATGCTTGAAGGAGTTCCGATGAGCACCTGCTTAAATGAGGCGTTCCCTTGGAACAATATTCTGGAGGCGTTCGCCCTGCAGGTCCCATACCTGAGATGAGAATGAAGTGGTGAAGAAAGCCTATCGATGAAATGAAGAATGGTAAAGCCGGCGCATGTATGTTGCAGAAGATGCTGAAGTCATCTGTGATGGATGAATTTAATCACTTAAATGCTATAAATGCAATATAAGGGAAAGATGTATCACCAGATGCTGGCATAAAAATAGAACAGTTAATGGTGAATTATTATAAAGAAAGGGGATGCCATTTCAGCAGCAATTATAGGGTCTTGAAGTTGTTAACCATGAATAAATGGCGAGAGATCAAAATATGAGAGATTTAATATACAGAAATGAAATTTGGTTCAATGCAGGAAGAAAGGGCACAATTCGAGCTATTTTTATGGTTCGCCGATACAGAAAAAACCTGGGGAAGAAAAACAAGCAACTATAATTTGGGATTGGAGAAGCGTTCGATCGGTGCCTCGGGAAAATGGTGCCAATGGTCTCATGAGAAGTATCTGGGAGATTGTTAGTCGCGGGGTATAGTTGGTCATCAATGATGATGCCAAAAACTTCTGAGGTAGAATTTAAGTGCAGAGTGAGGAATTTTGAATGTATAAATGGGTTCATCAGTCATCTTTAGCCCAATCCTGTTCATCCTGTTCTTGAAAAAACGATATACACAGAAGAATTTCGAGGAGCTTCACCTTGGGCTCCTTATGACTGAGACCTTGTGCTGATAGCTGACAGTGTTGGAAGAAAATGGGTAAATAGCATGGATGAGCAGAGGATTGAAGTATAAAGGAAAACGAAGACTATAGTGTGGAGAAGGAAGTGTGGAAAAAAGTGAAAGGAGCCGTAGCTAGAAAAGGAAGAGCAATTCAATCTGTGTAAATCCTGCAACTGCTGGTGCACAAAAGAGTGTTAGTTGCATCAGGGTTAAGACTGCAGGTGCACCCTGACTTCAAATGTGCGTTGCGCATCAATCAATTTAACCAGTTAACAGAAAAGTAGTTTAGGGGATATATCTCATGGAAGTGCGAAAATTATGTGCCTGTAATTATAGTGCAGGTGTGGATGTGGATGCACCAGGAGATTGCAAGAATTAGAAGTGGCTGGAGGATTTAGGGAGTTTACCCATTGATCAAGAGGACCTCTCTCCAATACAGGAAAACTTCATGCCAGTTGCGTTGGAAGGTGATGTTTATTCTAGTGAAACCATGGGTGATCAAAAAGAGGATTAACAGAGTGTAACGAAATAAGTGAGAATAGTTGAGAGAGTGTGATGTAACATAAGGATAGAAGAATCATAAGTGAATAAGAAATAGGTTAGGTGCAGAAAGCATCATGAGGTTATGCGTGGGTCGTTGAGATGGTGTACAGGATAAGGATGTGGTTGGGTAGGTAGTGAGGAAGGATAAATATATATTGATGGAAGGAGAGAGCTCGAGCCGTCGAGGAAAAAAAAGGATGGTTGCCCTGAGAGAGATCTTCGATTAAAGGCTAACAATGAGGCGCAGCAAGGACGTGCAGCCTGGAAATAGCCATGAGTTAACCACGCTACACATGCAAGCATAGAATCATCATAAAAACGATGATGATGTTACGAACCTCGGAATTCATTATCAAGGTCTAAAACAACATCAATGCCAGGTAGAAAGAATATTATATAACAATCGTGCCATGCCAGAATTGATAATGATCAAATAAATAATAAGAAAAGTCGATCAGAATTCCTATGAATGCCCCAGATTTACAACTTTTAAACCATTTGATTGACTAAAATACTGTTCTGATGCAGTGCTCTGACAGGATGGTCTCATGGTGGCAACGACCCAATAAAGAATCCTGAGCTGGTCCTGTTGCAGTCTGTTAGAATTGACACTAATGTAATCGACGACATCGGCCTGTTGGTCGTCACGCCTCGATTTCCCAATCTGTTGATGAAATTCTTATCTGCATTTAAATAAAACAGTGCCAAAGATTAAGTAATTTAATATTGAAATGTTAAATACAAGCCGGTAGTAAAAATCTCCATGTGTTAATGGAGAGTCAACGCTAATGAACCAAATCTATGGTGTTTTGTTTTCGCTCATACCATTTGCCAGAGAAGAATCCCACCCCCCCTGTTCCTCAAAAGGTGATGTTTTATTGGTGTTTTCACAGGCTCCCACTAGACAAAGTTAAGCTGTTCGCGATTGGCAACCATGGGAATCTTTATTTGCTGCAAATAGAAGAAGGCCGTGCATCGACCGGGCTAAAAAACTTATTAAGTAACTATAAAATAACATGAGACATCTTTCCATATATTTGCCAGAGAATCGATATTTTAAACCTTATTTTGAATTAGAAGTAAATTTAGGCAAGCAGAGTTCCTGCAATTGTTGCCGTGTGAGAACATTTTGATATGACAACAAGCTCACTTAATTCTACAAATCTGGACGCCACATACGACCATTAATGCGAGTACTAATTCATTGTTTTGTTTTCAAATGCTGTTGATTCAAGTGCATTCTTCCCGTTCTCAGTGGTGAGAGGAAATGAAGAAATTCGCTGACAAGGTCAAGACTATGATCTTCCTGTGCCCAAAGCCCGTGAGATGAAGAGCTACGTGCAAAACTACAGGACATTGTCTGAGGTTGTGATGCTTCGCTGAAATGTCACAGAAGATGCTACTTACTGACATCAAACAAAAAATTGAGAGACCGTAATCACAGAAAAAATGAAGATTATTTGGTTAAGACAGAAAGATCTCCACACAGCCAGCAGTGTGCGTCTGTTACAAACGTACGCCCCATTATTTTGTGCAAGAGTTACCGCTGATGACAACAGCCAGAAAGATGATCGTGGTTTAGCAGACTAAAGAACGTTTGACAAGAAGTATCCATCCCAACTAATAAAGTATGCCATCATTAATGCTTCTGACAACGTAAATGATGATAGTAGCCAAACGTCAATTACATATTGATATTGTGATCTCCTCCTGAGTCAATACCATTACGCATTATTAACAGTTTCAGGACAGCCCAAATATCTATTGCCAACTGGCTGTGGCCAGAAAAAGGCCCTAAAACTTCTAACCAGAATTGACAGTCAAAAGTAAGCGTAAAGCATCCCTACTGTTCTGTGCAACTCACCACTTATAGTTGCAAACTAACAACCCCATGATAAGACGTATGTTATTCGGGTAGATGGATTGGCACCTGTTGGTTCCGTAGTCATGCTCCATCTAAAATGGTTAAAGTGGATGATCCAATGAAGATATTATCTGTGGGTAGGCAGATCACAGAAGGAGGCAACGCTCAGCTCAAGTACAATCGTGCAATAGACCCTCAGAATTTACAAAGCCAACACAAATCAACAACAAAGCCAACTTGACTGAGTTATCAGACTTTAGGTCTGGTGTGAAATACAAGAAATCTCTAGCCTAGATCAATTCAGTCATGTACAGGTACCAGAAATCAGACACATTAGACTGGCTGTCAAACTACTCACCGCCATGCCATTCTGATCTTCTAAAGCCTTCAAACATGGTTCACAACGTCATATGATATGTCCTGAATTCAGAAATCCGCTGCCCTCATTATTCTTAGTGACACATGCTCAGCTTCCTCCACCAATTCATGGTTTGAGTAGAATCCGTTAACCAGAATGAAGCAACATACAATATCCACACCGCCTCATGCTGGAATGAATGCAAGAGTACGATCCTCTCTATGACACTGATTTTTGTCATGATGGTTTACTGGTACCAGCGCAACATCCAGGCCACAGTTGCAGATGAAAGTTGGATGAGCCAATTTGATCAAACACCACCTGTTGACCACTTGCCCCAAAGTATCGAGCTTTTGGGAATGGCACTACATCACTGCTCATGATACCTCATCCCATACGCAAGGGCAAATGTCACGCCCTGAAACATCTGACGTGCAACTTCCTGTTGACTCCGCACTTGCGAGCTTAACGCAAACACTATTGCTCATGGAAGCAGGCGGAACATTCTTCTGTTCCCTGTATGGTCAGCCGAAGGTACCACGATGATGAGAATACTAATACACAAGGAAGTCTGGCAAGCCCCTCAAGCTCATGCATACCTCCAAACTGCAGATATATCTCTTCTTACATTATTATTGCTGCACATCTACAGACATATTGCAAAATCAGCTGATCAGCACGCCCCACCTGAACTTGACATTACAAAATATGGAGGGACATCAGAGGGATCCCAGTGCCAGCAACTTCGCTACTCACCAGCCCCTTTGACCTCATGATTGCGTGTGATGCAAAGCAGAGTGGAAGGCTGCAGTAGCAGTGATGTAGTCACCATGCAAAGATCTCCTGCGCTAACTGCACTTGTGTGCGAGACAAGTGCTTCAACCACACAAGACTGATGGACGACAGGAAGGAAAGGAAAAAGGAGTGTTCGAAGCAGAGAACTGTAAAGGACGAGATACGGAAGGGACGAGTTACAATAATGAATAACAATACGTAATTGTTACTAGCTCAGTCTCTCAAGATGCCGAATATGTACTATGACAAGGTTATGCTTTCTATAGACAACTACTTTGAAACCATCATGACTCACTTTCATTGGGTTTGCATAATTTCATCATAAAATCATGGACATTCATGTGAACCTCTATTCTGAACGTTAAAAATACCCCATAAATGAATATCCTCAGTAAAACATTAAGTGGAAAAGAGGATACACAGATTGATGTTGACCAATTAAAAACTCTACTCCCATCGTCTACCTGTAGCGCCATCTGAATTTATGCAAATTACAGGTTCGCCAAGTATCCACCCCGCAACAACCTAAATTTATTAATGACCCCATTTGTCAAAACAACATTAAAACCAACATCCACATTCAACAATGTTGAACATGAACACATAAAACTGCAAATGAGCTAGCACATAATATGTATAACGTCATCAATGTTGTAATAAAAATATCATGTTATAACATGCGTGTCATTATCATCTCAGCTCATTTAAGCATCACATGCCACAAAGCCTCAGCATTTGAAGCCCATGTCGCGCTGCTCTTGCTTTGTTGTTCCAATTTCACTCTCCCAATGTCTCATACCTCAATCTTTGGTGCCTTCCCCGGTTCTGTTGCCATCATCGGTCTCATTTGTTATGTGTGCCACCTCCTATCGACCCCAACGTGTTTTGTCCAATTATTATTCCAATTTTTGATTATTCTCATATATCCTGTAGTTGTTTGTTCTCTACCATTGATTTGTCTTCATTTTGTATAAACCAAACATTATTTCCTTATGTTTATTGCTGCTGTTAACTTTTCTCCATTTTTTGTTAACACCACAAGTCGCTGCCCCCATAATTGATCTTGAATAATACACTATTGAACTCCCCTTTTCGGACATTTAGTAAGCTCATTATTCACTGAGTTTTCCATATTGTCTCCATCCAAGTGATTCTTCTGATTATTTTCCAGGTTAAAGCTTGCCCTGGGATGTAATTCTCGACCCACCCTCTTCGTTGTTCCATTAGCTTGCAAAATGAAATTCTTTAAGTTATATTCTTCACTCGAATTTTACTTGCAAAAATACCAAAATGGACCAAGTATTGATCGCCTCCTTGTTTTTTAGTGTTTGTCTTCACTTGCTCCAGGCCACAACCTCTCAAACGATCATTCTGAAATTCAGACATAATACACCGACCCTGCGACGTCTGCATTGAAAGTTCTTAAAATGTTGGTTGCACCAAAACACATACGCCAATGCCAGTGACCCAATTTTCTAAAATCTTCAAGTTGCATCTGACACTTAAACTTGAGGACATTACATCTTCGCCAATCTCAAACCACCTATTAATTTAGAAAACATACCACAAGTCAACATAGACAAATCAACAAGTTAATCTAATCCTCAATTTAATCCAGCATAACTTGAAATGAAGACATTGCAGAGTTCGAATCAACCTCTATTCATTTTAGATCAACCTGCGGCCAAAAATGCAAATGGCCAAATTTCTAAAATCCTCAATTTCATACCGATGACTTGAAATTGAAGACCATTTACGCATCGCCAAATTCACACCTATAATTGATGGAAACGTAGCCAAAAGGCCAATGTAAATTTCTGAACCTCAATTCATCCATGACTTAAGTGAAGCAGTCTCATTCGGTCGCTGAATCAACAACCAATTAATTAAGTCAAATCATACAAGCCTGATTTTTAAAACATAGATGCGGCCAAAAAATATCATATATCTCAAATGGACAATTATGACACATAACAGTGTGTTTAATACTGTGAAAGAACAACGATAGTTTTTAGCCAGCCCATCAATGATACAAAAGAAAAACTTTCACCTGAGGAGGTATCCAACCAATGCCATTCTCCATTTGTGTGCTGTTTGCCCAAGTTTTCACTTTATGGATATTTTCATTATTCGTGTTTTATCGCCTAAAGTCCAATTTTAACATTTTCATGAAACTTTACCACATGGTAGAGTGTCAAAGGAACGAGCTTGTGTTCTTTTTTTTAGCGTTAAGAAAAATAGCCACAAGGTCAGACATACCAGGGAGTTCTAAAATCCTCAATTTCATCCGATTGACTAAATTGTAAGATTAATTCAGTCACTGATTAAAACACCGAATTATTTTGCGGTCCAACATAAGCCAAAAGGTCAAATGGCCAAAAGACAATATAGGATAATTCTAAAATGTCAATTTCATCCATGATTGAATTGAAGAGTAGTTGCTAATTGGTCATAATTCATATCACCATGATGATCAAATTTGTTTTTGATTGCAAATACTGCTCGACGACGCGCTCTCTTGATTTCTCATATTACAAGCGTGTACATTACTATGTTTTGACCTGTCACTTCACCCACACTTCCTGATGGCTTTGCAATTCCTCTGAGCATGATCAATTTTCCTGACTATATTCGCTGACTTCCAAGTCTGTTTGTCACCGGCTTCTACCTTCCACCCTCATCGGTCTGATCATATCGCATCTCAGAAATGCTCAATCTTAACATTACCTCAGTGAAAAACACAAAGTTATAAAAACTTACAATTCTTTTGACCTTGAATCTTAATTTGTATGTGGTGTTTACACCATAGTACATCTTAATAATTTTGTGTGAATGTGGTTTAAGCAGCGGATCTTTGCTTCTATATTGCTTTTTATAACATGATCTTTTCATTTAATCTTCAGATGACAACCTGTGTCTATCCGTCTTCTGGTCTTTACCAAGATGTTCTTAATAAACTGAATTAAATACTGTATTGTGTATGTAGTTTTGTGGAAATCATATGTCCAAACCAGATCAAACCCCGCGTCCCTGCTGAACCAACCAGGCTCCGTATTGGACACCACGAAGAGCATGTAATTCCCACAAATGGAACTCCTTCTCTTCCGAAGAACCTACCATGGACAGGCCACCGTCTCTAATCGTTGCATGTGATTATCCCAGAACATGCTTTTTAAGTATTTTTATTTATTTTATTTCAATTATTGAGATCCTCAGACTAACCAGTCACCGGTCGATAATCGACATCATGTCATTGTACAATGCACAACCATCCATGTAGTATAATCTTGGTTCATGTAGGTGGCGCTGCATGCCACAGTCGTCATCGCCACACACCCATCTAAGCTTGTCCCAATCAGTTTCAGAAAGAAGAGTCACAGCCGCGATGGTGTTGCAAAAGGGATCATCCTCCAGTGAGAGTAACAAAACACCAACAGAAGTTGACAAAGTTCCCCGAAGCCAGTGTTCATGCGTGTGGAAGCACTGGAAATCTTTAAATGAGTTTCTGTATGTTGAAAAACAGCACAACATAGTTTAGTGCGACAAAATGGATACTGTGTTTCATCACGTATTCTGCAATTCAGAGCATCATTACTGCTGAAGCCGTTTCACGGCCGAAATTACAATCCGGGTCTCACTACTCCACCACAAGTCAAGACGGATGAATTTCAGTGGTGCCCACGAAGCTCGCTCTCTTGCCAAAAGCTTAATTCCCCCAACTAATGCTGGCAATGGACTCCCAGTGACATCCATCGAGGATGACACACATGTATGATCACCCTACCTGTGCAAGGTCCTGGTCTTGACCACCAATTTGGAGGAGAATAAAAAAAAACTCATGCCAAATTCCCAAAAGCAAATAAAAAACTTTTTGAAATATACGACAATAGAGGTCTAAGATGTAGACGAATGGAAAGGAACAAAATGGCAAGGGAACACCAACGGCATAAATAGAAGTAAGTGAATCGAGGGAATCAGAAGACATATTGTGGTCAACCATAGCTGCACTCAATAACTAGAACGCGCACTCGATAGAAAGTGCATACAGGCCCACCAGGCTGAACAGTTTACATTTTGGTTCCCACCATTTTAATTATTCGTATGAGCCGTGCGTGGGCTCATCATTTTCTGGGGTGCAGCTATGCTGCCATGGAATTGCCCATTCCCAGCTGCTGTACTCATTTGCTGACTTAAAAGGATTATTGGCTGCAACCCTACCTGGTGTATCAAGAGGGACAGTGGGCTTGAACTCAAGAACCCTTAGACTTAGCCAAGCACCTTAATACTGTTAAGCCAACACCTATCCTTGTTTCCCACTGAAGCCCGCTATCTGCCAGCGACCTGAACCCAAAATCAAATTGCTTTTCATTCTCACCTACCAACTCGTCCATCATGGTCAAACTCTGCCACATATTGTTTTGAAAATTGCTATTATTACGTTTTTGCCCCATCTCTTCCTGTTATCCGAATAATCCACTTATAAATGAAAAAAATTGTCGGATCCGATCCGATTCACTCAATCGAATCATGATCCTTATCACACATCCCAACTATCCACTAAACTTCATCTAATCATCGATATCTTTTGAGATATCCCCTCAAAAACAGACAGTTCAAATGAAGGAATACATAACCTCTTTTTGATGCGATGCAGCTAATTAAGCAAAGGAAGAAGTAGAAGGAAAGTGGGATGAACAGAAAAGAAACAAATCCAATGACAAATAACAAACTGAAGGCCCTTGTTAGAGCACAACCATCTGCCACGTCAATGCCTGATCCACGAGAACATATCCGCCTAATCATTAATTTGAAATATCAGCGATTATCATTTTTGCCCTCTCTCAATGTGAAACACTTTAAAATTCCATAGTCGGATCCGGATCCGATCTTCACAATCAAATCAGTGCGTCACACACATCCGAACTCTCCACAAAATCATCCGGTTCCATTCGCACAACTTTTTGAGATATCTTGCATTAACTTAGTCGAGACACCTCAGTCGGAGGTGTTCGGTATAATGTGTAATACATCAGTAATATTTCTGTAATAAACACCTATGGTGTGATATAAATGTCGACGAGGTTATAAATCCCTACTTAAGTCATCGGACGTTGGTCGTGTGTGTGGTGTGGTGTTGATGGTGTGTGTGGTGTGTGGTGTGTGCCTTACTGTCTCGTTGGCAATTTACAGCAACCTGCCAATAGATCACATACCCCAATTAGCTGGATCGTTATCTTTGCCTGGCTTAGTGTCGAGGTGCGTGCGGCAATTCTCCATGAAATCTGATCATTGTTGGCTTTCCAGTGGGAGGATACAAGACTTCACCCTTTTTCACAACAACAGTGTCCTGTTTCCCCACATTATTTTCCAGTTCCATATGTTAAATAACAGAAGGTATGTTTTTTCATAATGTATCTGTTATCTTATATTTATTATTATTATTATTTTAGTGTACCTCTGCTACTGAAGTGGAAGAGCGTATGTTACTCACAAGCCTGATTGTTGTTGTATGCTGATAGCTCAATAAATTGCTGGAATTGGATGAAACTATATGCGTGTTGTGACGATGACAAACTTAATTAGATTTGGTGAATCCGAATCCTCAACTTAATTTGTATATGTGATTCTTCACCAATTGAGAAATGTTAAATGATTATAGCACACATTACTCCAAATTTCATGCCCCAATTATGTTCTACTGGAGCAGAATTGTCTTTGTGAGGACGCGTCTCAACGGCAGTCCCTTCTTAGTTCTGGGCAATTGATGGCAGCTTCATTGCCTATACACTGCCCAAATGAAGTATTGTCAGAAGAGCATGTTGTAACCTGTGAACAAGATCACCGGAGGTGTACTCTCGATGATATTAATCAGAAAGATAATAACATATCCTCCTGTTTATCAGCGTTCATCAGGACGTGCTTCTAGTGTATAATTAATTGACGATAAAAACTGAATAATAAAAAACTTGTTTTGTTATTTATTTTTCATTGAAATAAAAATTCTCAAAAAAAAATGCTTTTCTTCATCATAACTTGTCTCTTCTTGAGTTTGTTTGGACCATCGCTGTCCTATATAAAGAGAGTTTACATTTCCTTCCCGAGAAGAATACACCTTCTTGTAAACTATCGACAGATATTGTTCACCTATACCCTAAAAGTAGAAGCGTTGCAGATTTGAATAGTTGTAGATTGGATTATAACATGAAACATCCGTAATAAAAACGATAAACATCATAAGTGATACACATCATTTTAGTCTTAACATTCCCATGAGGGATAACAAACCATGTTGTCTAAACTCTCCAACGAGTTATAACACATCATGTAAGCTAAACAATTCCCGAACAAGATTACACATATTTAGCTTAACATGTCCCAGAGGATAACAAACCTATGTGCTAAACTTCCAACGAGGATATCACATCATGTTAGCTAAAACATCTCCTTACAAGCTTAACACACTCAATATAGTCTAACATCCCGATGAGGATAACACATTTTCATTCTCGAACCATGCATACAATCAGATACGTGCCCTTTTCCGCCAATTGGCGGCCATCTGAGGGTGGGCCAACCTACGCCCATTCAGGTGATACGTACGTTCGGGTGGCCCCTCCCCCCCCCCCCCCCCCCCCCCCTCTCCTCCCTCCCCCCCCCGAGCTGCCAAATCTAACAGCTCGGGAACAGCCTCTCCACTCTCTCTTGCTTTGAGTTTCTTCTTCTCTCTCCTGCTCCTCCTGACACGCCACGACCCACCTCTCTGTCTCGCCGACTCTGCTCCTCGCTCCACCCACACGACTCGACCCCACCCGCTAACCTGTGCCGCCCTACACTCCACCTCCCACCGGACTCCGCCCTTCCGACAACCTCCTCCTTACATGCAAATCCTGGTTCTAACTCCCCTTCGTTGTTTGTGGTGGCTGCGTCTTAGGTGGTTGGGTGTGTATGTGTGTGTGGTGGGTTGTGGTGTTTGCC
>CM068967.1:76156868-76167898 GCA_035128595.1 Eptatretus atami
ATTGAGATTTAATTAATTATTTTCACGTTCATCAACTGGTCTAAAATGGCTGATGCTTCATTAAAACAATTTATTTCCAGCCTTCTTACTGCCGAACAACAATAACAGTCTCTTAACTAATTGTGATGGGTCATTTGGAAGAAAACTAAACACCTGAACCAAGGATACTTAAAGCCTGAATTATGTGTTTCTCCTTCTCATTCTTCCTACTCTTTACCAGAAAGAATAACCCTATAATTAAGCGTGTTCAGCAGATCAATATATACTCTATCATCATTATTTTTCATATCCAATGGTTTATGAAATATACTTTGATTCATCCCTCACAGTTGAACCTTGTCTTCCGTCTTTGTGAGAAGAAACATTAATCTCGGAGTTAGTTTAACAGGGGTTGAGCAGAACCAAGAACTTTAATTCATCATTAAATATCAATACCTTTTCTTGAACAAGATGAGATATTGCTGGTTGTTCTGTTGGAATGAGTCCTGCTTTGGTTTTTGAATCTGCTGAATATTCATTGTTTTGAAGAGCATTCACAATATAATCAGGGGGTCGATTAATCTCTTCCATTTGTTGAAATAAACCTTCATCATCATATTCTAATTCTCCTAAATGCTCTAATTCTTCCTCCATCATTTGATCAAAATCTTTTAACATTTGAAGTTTTTTAGGAGTATATTCTACTGTGGGAACTGTGGAAACATCTTTCATTTTTTCTTTGGGAAGTTTTTAAAAGTGGTTTAAAAAATTTCTCTTGTTTTCTTTGAAATGCTTCTTCACCGTTAGTTTCTGTCTGCGTTTCTTTTTATGTTCTTCCTGTTGTTTTACAACTTTTAAACCAACTCTTGATGTTCCTTAAATCTTTTTGCTCTTTCTTTCGCATCCATTTATTTATTGGAAAATATCATTTAATGAATCGTAAAGATCAACAGGGAATTTTCCTTTCTTCATCATCCAAGTAGATGTGTTCAAATAAATCCTTTTATTTAAATATTTTATCAAATTCTTTATGAACATCAATACGAGTTGTAATTTCTTCTTCACTAATACTTGCATCTCTTCTTTTCATACGTTTGCGTTGAGTTTCTTCATCAAACATCAAAACCGAATGATAAAATCTTCACTCCGCTCAGATGTTTAATAATTTGTCTCGTTCCTTCTGGATTAGTTTCTAATATCCCAAGACCACCAGATTTTAGTTTCCATAACTCACTCTTACAATGTGAATATTTTGTTGTACCAAGAGAAACCTCCTCAATATTTGACCTTCATTCCTCATCGCATATGTTCCTCCACTGAAATGTAGTGATAATCTTCACCTTTTACTTCTCCAGGTCTTATTGCTCTAGTTGTTTGTTGATACAATGCGTATCACGGGGTGTTTTTTAAGTAAATTTACAATATTCTCATTTGTACTACACAAGACCTTGATTTATGAAAGTTTTTTTCCAGAAGCAGATTTACCCACAAGATTTATAATAATAGTTGTCATTTATATATGTAATTTTTAATATGATAATATATGTAATTTATATGTAATTTATATATGTATATACCAAGTCGTATAACACCAGGGGTTGAGTCAGCCTGTCATCCTTCCGAGGTCGGCAAATGAGTACCAGTGTACTGGGCCGGTGTATACCCGCGTAAAATAGGTGTACCAATTCCTGTGTCTAAAGAGCGACCAGGGTTGCGTCAGGAAGGCATCCGGCGTAAAACCTGTGCCAAATCACTATGCGGATCATATGGATGATCCGCTGTGGCGACCCCTAACGGGAGCAGCCGAAAGAAGAAGAAAGAAGATTTATATTTGTAATGTTTATAAAAACAAAAAATATATCCCTTAATATCTCATCTTGTTTCACACCAATATATTTATATTTTTCAGTCGTGTGCTTCATGTAATCCCATATTCCTTTTTACTACATAATGCAGAACAATTATCTCTCCAAAAATTATTTATATCTATTGAATTTAACTTGAATAAATAAAAGTATTAGCATTGTTTCTGATGGAACGACGAGGAAGTTGAAAGTACGATTGACTAAGATAAATACAATTACAACAAGAATGTCTCCCCTTGTGTAGTCGCTGTCCATTACCGTTTGGTTTCTCTCATTAACACAATCATCAAAGATAACGAGGTTCTTTTTTTGATTTATCCAAATCTTGGGGAGACGGCATATCATCCGTATTATCACTAAGAATACAAGTTTTCGGTTTTGATTTCTTTTTACATCTCTGTGTATCACAAAATAGTTGAAATTATATCTTCAATGTTATAATCATTAAGGTTTTTTTGAAGTTTAAATAAACGATTAAATCTTCTTTTTGAAGACCAGCATTAAAAACCTTGTGAGAGTAGTTGATACTCTGGTTGAAAACTCGACTTTGTGAAAATTATTAAATTATCATAATCTAAAAAGTTGGGAGTCAGGAGCATCTTCAAAAGTAAGCAGGTTTTTCCACATCCGCTTGAACCAACTATGAGACATCTTAATGAATTTGGAAGATTTTTATGATTGTTAAATTTTATCTTATTTTCCCAAATGGGTAAAAAATCATTCATTTATATATTTGGAAAACAGGTTATTTAATTTATTATTGGCTTTTTAGAAACTCTATATTTTATCACTAAGTTCAGGTTTAATTTCAAGATAATCCATATTTTATTTATGCAATATCTTGTGTTGATATTTCCCTGAAAATCACATCCATGAATAATATATAACAACAATCCTTTGAACATTTCTCTAATACGTTCAGTTTCTTCCCTTGTAAGGAAAGGTGTGTTATCACCCTCCCCGTCTTTCACACGCAGGACAATTCTCAAATTTGTCATATGGAGAATCAGGAAAGTCTAGCATATTTATAAAGTAAAACTTTACTTAAACTGAAATTCATCTATACTTTCAGTTGCATATTGACTCATATTTAATAATATTACCATCGATATCTATATACTTTTTTTTCATTGCCAGATTCAACGACAACATTTTTATTATTAAAGGTAATTGTAAAATGATCCTTAACTACTATTGAACGAAATGTCATTTCACCTGATATATTAACATCCTTTATTTCATCAGGATTTACATCTTTAGGGTTGTGAAAAAAATACAAATTTCTCCTTGCATATTACAGATGGTCTTGTCTTTTCTTTCTAAAGCTCATCCATAAGGTTTCTGTTTTTTGATACTTTTTCTTGTTTCATTGCTTTTTCTAAGTTTTGAATATATTACAAGAAGGAGAGGAGAAACTTTTGTAAGAGATACTTTAATTGATGTTCTACCAGGTATACTAAAAGCCTTCCACTGAAGGAAATTGAAGAACTCATCATATCCACCATAATTGTTTTTATCCAATAGTTGTTATATTTATCTTTGTTCAATTTTACATCCTTGACATATTTCTCTCAGTATTTTTTACAAATGAAGAGATTGATTGAAACTTGTCTTTTGTGTCTGAAACATTGTATTTACTAAGTGAAAAAATGTGGAGGATAAAATGGTTTAAGCACAGATTCACCTATAATTAAAACGAAATTTTCATCAAGAAAATTTTAGTTTTAGCAAAGTTTTATTATATAAATATGGTGAATACAACGTACTGCGATGTTTGTAATCACGAATATAAACATTATAAAAAACACCTTCGAATCAACAACACACATTTAATCTATTTCATCAAAATCTCCTCTTGAGTTAGAAAGAAAACATTGTGATATCTGCTCAAAGGATGTTTCGAAGAGGAGTTATAATAGACATCTTCAATCACAAAAACACAAGAAAAATGAGTTTAAAGTAAAGGGAGACTATTATATTGAAAACACTGATGGGCATTTAAAGGGCATAGAAAAATAAGGATTTTTCAATTTGGAGAACCCGGTCCATCATCAATAGCTGAATCAATTGAAATAGTGAAACCTGATGTTGAAAAAGTTATGAGAAAGACATTAAAAGAAATGAAAATTTAAAGTTTTATATGGGAGTGAAAATGAATATGAAAAACTAGATGAAGAACAAACTCCTTATATGAGAACAGATCTTCATTTTATAACATCATTTCAAGATTTTTTGAAACGTGGGTTTATGAAGAACTATCAAGACAAGAGGAGGATGTTGATAATACAGTGGTAGGAAGTGGATTTCATATTTTAAAAAATCATCTTTTTAGACATACACATTCTAAAATCAAACCCTCTTAAAGCTTCTTCTTATATTGAATTACCGAAAGAAATAAAACTAAAGAAGGTAGTTGTTAATATTAAGAACAATGATAATAAATGTTTTCTCTGGTCTGTTCTTTCTCACTTACATCCACCAAATTGTAATTCAGAAAGAGTAACAATGTATGAAATATGAGAATACCTTGGACATTAAAGATTTTAAATTCCCAATGCCACTAACAGATATTCCTAAATTTGAGAAAAAGAATAATCTTTCTATTCATGTATATGGATAACCGATACAAACAAGTACAAATATTAAAATTTCAAACAACTATAAAAATGAAGAAACACACATTGATCTTTTTATATTTTAGTGTTGGAAAGAATTCACATTATACATTCATCAATAATTTATCAAGATTAATCTCTTCTCAGGTATTCAGACAGCAAACAAAAATATATCCTTGTAAGCGATGTCTTAATTCATTTCATACAAAAGAACGATTAGAACAACATTCAAAATATTGTATAATCAGAAATCAGCTGTAATTACACTGCCGAAACCTGGTGAAAAGATTTCTTTTGAAGATTATAATAAAGCTATCATGCACCCATTGTGATATATGCTGATTTTGAATGTAAAAAGATAAATACTGCTTCTCCTAATCCAAAAGAATCATATACAAATAAATATCAAAAACATATTCCTTGTGGTTTCTGTTATTATATCAAATCATCTGTTGGAGAAAGTATAATAAACTTGAACATTATAGTGGAAAAAAGCTTCACAAGAGTTTGTAAAACGATTAGAAAAGGATTGTATAAGACTAACTAATTAATGAAAGAAACAAATGAACCGATGAAATTAACCGAAGAAGAAAATTAGAATTTAGAAAGAACAATATCTGTCATATTTGTGAGGGGGAAATTGAGGAGTCTAAAGTTAGAGATCATTGTCATCTTACTGGTAAATATAGAGGTCCGCTCATTCCTGTTGTAATCTTAATATAAATTTCCTTCTTTTATTCAGTCTTTCTTCACAACAGCGCCAACTATGATACACATCTATTTATAAATGAACTTTCAAAATCACCAGGGAATATTTCTGCCATAACAAACACAAGTCAAAAGTATATTTCATTACAAAAATGATATTGACAAAACCTTTAACTCGTATTAGGTTTCTAGATTCTTAAAGTTTATGGAACACCACGAGCCTACCGAGCATCAAATCTAAGCTCCACGGGGTCTTTTCCAAATCTTTATTCATTCTTTCCAAAAGAGGAAATTCTAACTAAAGAGGAAATTCAGATTAAAGAGAGAATTCACAGTAAAGAGGAAATTCTAATTAATGAGGAAATTAATGAAGAAATTCTAACTGAAGATGAAATTCTATTTATAAAGAAATTCAAACAATGAATGAAATTCTATTTATAAAGAAAATTCAAACAATGAATGAAATTCTAACTAAAGAGGAAATTCTGATTAAAGATGAAATTCTGATTAAAGAGGAATTCTAACGAGAGAGGAAATTCAAACAAGGAATGAAATTCAAAGTAAGAGAAAATTCTTACAAGTAAGGGAATTTATCCTTATGATATATATGGATTCATTAATGAAATTTCAAGAAACACAACTTCCTTCAAAAGAAAGTTTCTATAATAACCTTTATGAAGAAGAGATAAGTGATAAGGAATATAAACAGCACAAGAAATTTGGAAAATATTTAAGATAAAGAACCTTGGAGAATATCATGATTTGTATCTAAAAACAGATGTTTTATTGTTCGCTGATGTGTTTGAAGCTTTTCGATCACTCTGTCATTATAAAAATTGTTATGGATTAGATCCTGCCCACTATTTCACAGCTCCTGGTTTAGTTGGAGTGCAATGTTGAAAATGACAAAACAAGATATAGATTTAATCAGTGATGTAGATATGCTTTTGATGATTGAGAAGTCTAAGAGAGGTGGAATATCACAAGTATGTTCAAAAAGATATGCTAAAGCAAATAATAAATATTCTTCCAAATATGATAGTGAAAAAGATAGTAATATTTGATGTATTTTGATGCTAATAATTTGTATGGATGGGCAATGTCTCAATCTCTACCTTATGGTAAATTAGAGTGGGTGGAAGAAAAGGATTATGAAAAGGCTTTGATGAATATTGTTATTTCTTCTCAAGAGGAATTGAATGAGGAAGGAAGGTTATTATTTTGAAGTTGATTTGAGGTACCCGAGTGATCTTCATAATAAGCATAAAGACCTTCCTTTTGCATGTGAGAAAGAAACCCAAAGAAAGAATGGTTTAGTGATTATCATAAAAGTTTTAATATTAAAGGCAAATCAACAGAAAAGTTATTAACAACATTCTATGATAAAGAGGGATATGTTTTGCATCAGAGAAGCTTAAAACAGTTTTTGAGAGAAGGATTGAGAGTAGCTAAAACTCAGAGTTTTAAAATTTAAACAAAGTCCTTGGATGAAAAAGTATATTAAATTCAATACAGATATGAGAACAAATACAAAAGTAAAATTTGAAGGGGATTTCTATAAATTGATGAATAATGCTATCTTTGGAAAGACAATGGAGAATGTTAGAAACAGGCAAAACATTAGATTTGCAACATCTTGGAAAGAAGCTTCGAGATTGATAAATAAACCAAGTTTTAAGAGAGAAGAGGTTTTTTCAGAGAACTTTTCTGCTATTCATATGGAAAAGGAAAGTATTGTAATGGATAAACCAATTTATATTGGAACAGCAGTTCTTGATTTATCAAAGATATTGATGCATGATTATTTGTATAATGGCTGAAAGAAAGAGTATGGTGAAAATGTTTCATTGTTGTATATGGACACTGATAGTTTTATCCTAGATATAAAAACTGATGATGTTTATAAAGATATGAAGAAAAATATTGGAGTATATGATACAAGTAATTTTAGTAAGAAGAGTGAGTTATTTTCCAAAAAAATGAAAAGGTGATTGGTAAGTTTAAGGATGAGTTGGGTGGAAAAGTAATGAGTGAGTTTATTGATTGAGAGCAAAGGCATATGCTTATAAGTATGGTGATCAGATTGATAAGAGGTTAAAGGAATAAAGAAATATTAATAAAGAAATCAATAACTTTTAGAAATTATTATAATTGTTTGATGAATAAGAAAGAAGAATATAGGAAAATGAATACAATAAGAAGTTATAAACATAACATATATAGTGAAGAAGTAAATTAAAGGCATTAGGAGCCTTTGATGAAAAGAGATTTATTTTAGATAATGGAATAGATTGTGTTCCATATGGATATTGTATGATAGAGTATATAAAATAGATTGTGTTTTAACGATGGGAAGATGGGTTAGGGTTTTTTAAGGCTACCGCGCGTTTTTTCACAATATATAAATGGTCAAACCAAGTATTAATCAAACTAATGAGTGGAGAAAATCTCAGTCTTGGTATATAAATGGAAACATAATGAATGTGAAAATATCAAATAAGTCTTATTGAAAAATAACTAAAACAAAGGTAAATAAAACAAATAAGCGAATCAATTTAAAAACTAGTAAGTTCGAGGATAAAAGAAAAAAATATCCTTGAATGGACTGAAAACTTTGATGGTTATCAATTGAACAATGAAAAAACAATTTACTATAATCTCAAAATGATATGTGGCTCAGGAGGTGGTCAAACAAGAGCATTAAGAGAAGTTTATCATTTCGTAATGGCACAAAGGGGTATCTTAAAAAAATATAAAGATTCAAATGTTTTGTTTTTAAATATTTTAGATGGGGATTATTGTGCAAAGAAAATTAAACTATTGAAGGAACTTGAGAATGAACAAATCTTTATAGCTTCAATGAGTGAGCTAAACAATATGCATTGGTTATTTGAAAAAGAGTGTCCGAGGCTTACATGGTTCAGATATTTCTTTCGAATCACCTTTCACAAATCACATTACTACTTTACTACTTGAACAAATCTTTATCTATTTGCATTGGTTATTTGAAAAAAAGTGTCCCCAGGTTAAAAGGGGAGACAAATAAATATACCTTGGGATAAAAAGGGGGTTACTTTTTCGGGGAAAAAAAAATGAATCGCTGAAAATCCCCATTCATTTACATGGGAAAAGTGAGCCAGAATCAGTATATTCACCCAACATATATATATAATATATATATATATATATATATATATATATATATATATATATATAATATATATATAATATATATATTATATTGTTGCTGGAAGATTGCAGTTCAGGATTCATATTTTGAAAAGGGTAGCAAACTGAGCGGTTCGCGTGCACACACACAGAACACACACACAAACACACACACCACACACACACAACACACACACCACACACACACACACCACACAACAGAGAGACACACACTGAGACACACACATGTGGATACTATAAAATCCTGGTCTCCGTTCCACCTTCTGGAACCCGCATCATGAGATAACAACCAACAACAAACACACAGAGAATTGCTGAATTTGACTATGATTTAATTTTCACCTCGATGTGTTTGAATTTCTCATCTGAGCACAATCTCAGCCAGCTGAGGAGTGGAGTGTCTCGGCCAGCTGAGGAGTGGGGTGTAAAATTATTTATTGAGTGATGGTGACCACTCGTGCTTCTATTGGATGGAGTCAAATTTAGTTTGCTGCATCCCAGTGGTGAATCCACATTTCATCACCGGTTACCAGGTAAGCAATGAATTTGGCAAGGTATGTGTTGAACAATTCACAAAACACATGACGTGATGCCAGTCGTTGCTGTCAATCATGACTGCTCAGGTTCGAGGACTCATTTTGCCGATACCATGTATATGCCTGAGCGTTTGTGGATGAGGATGAAAATGCTACCTTGAGAATTTCCAAACTCTTTGGGAATTCTTGTGACTTTCACACGGAGATCCTTCTTGATGAATGCTTCGACCCCGGAAACAGTTTGTGGGTCATCACATCTGCTGGTTATCCTGACCTTGGGTCATCTTCAAACGACTCAATTTTCCTCATATGCTGCATACTGTAGACTCAGTCACCCATTGGGATTCTGTAGAATATGGAGGCGCAACCACTCCAAACACGGTCACCACAAATAATTGGAATTATTGTAAGTGGACACGGAAACCTCAATGCTTGATTTTAGTAACATGTAAATTGCATATAAATTGGCCAACCTCTGGATCATTATCAAAGGTCTAAAACAACATGCAATGCCAGGTTAATGAAATTAATATTAGATGACAAGTGTGCATGCAAATTAATAATGATCAAATAAATGAAACTGGAAGGGCACTTGGTGGAGCGCATATCTCCGTCATGTAATGCCTGATGCACGAGAACATATCGGGTCCATTACATTTTTGTAATATCATGCTATTCAGTACGATATCGTTTTTTGCCTCATCTCTCAAGAGTGAAGAATCATAAAAAAAAAAAATGGAATCGGTTGAGTGGTTTTGCCCCTAGGCTTGACCAAAGTTTCGCGGATAGACAGACAGATGGAAATGTCCAGAATAAAGGTGCCCTAAGAGCAGCCAAAAATTATTGTATCCAGATCCGGATTCGGAGCTTCACCAAAATCTAATCAATTCGTTCTTGCCACACACCCAACCTGCCCACCAAGTTTCATGCGAATCTGTCCATAACTGTTTGAGATATCATGCGAAATATCCTTTTTAGCCCTCTCTCAATGGTGAAGAATCACTATTAAAATTCCAGTCGTCAGATCCAGAAGTGGATCTTCACCAAAATCGAGTCAATTCTTCCTTGTCGCACACCCAACCTGTCCACCAAGTTTCATCCAAATCCGTCCACAACTATTTGAGATATCGTGCCATATATCGTTTTTGGAAGTATCTCTCAATGGTGAAGAATCACTTAAAAAAATTCTAGTCGTCGGATCCGGATCCGGATCTTCCCCAAAATCTAATCACTTTCTCCTTGTCACACACCCAATAATGTCACACACCCTTGTCACAATGTCACACACCTTGTTCATGAATACGACACATAATTGTATATTTCACGACAGCGGGTCTGTTGGTCTGTACAACGCCCCGATTTCCCAAGCTGTTGATGAAATTCTATCTGTAGATATAAAAAGTGCAAGATAGGTATTTAAGATTGAAACGGTAAATACAAGGGGAGTAAAAATGCTCCATTGTGTTAATGGAGAGTCAAGCGTCATGAATGAACCAAATCTGATGTGTGTGCTCACGGGAATATGTATAATCGCTCATCAATGTGTGTATGTAATATATCGTGTATAACATGCGTGTCATTATCATCATCAGCTATTTTAGATCTACTATTGCACAAAAGCCTCAGCATTTTGAAACCATGTTGCTCTGTCTCTTGCTTTGTTGTTCCAATTCAGTCATCCCCAATATTTGTCTATTTCATACTTCAATCTTAGATGTGCCCTTCCCCTGTTTCTGTTGGCTTAATGCCTGGTTTTGGTCCCCTTTTTATGCCTGGTGTTGGCTTAATGGTCATGGTGGTGGGCTTTGGATCCTCAGGTCCTGAGTTCCAATCCTGCTCAGCTGTTAAATTAATACCAGGTGGGGTTAACTCGGCCTGTCATCCTTCCGAGGTCGGCAAAATGAGTGCCAGCTTGTTGGTATCCTGTGTCGGAGTGGCGACCCGTCCAGGATTGTGCCCAATAGCCAAGGAGACTGGAAAAGCAGCACCAACGCTCTGCACAGAGTGTGGTCCCAATCTACTATATCCTCTCTGACCCATTGATTTGTCTTTCTATCTTTGCATGTAGCACAACATATTATGTTCCTTATTGGGTTGTGTTGTGCTGCTGTTAACTTTTTCTCCATTTTTGTTGTTAA
>CM068967.1:76192257-76203355 GCA_035128595.1 Eptatretus atami
CCGCTGAGGTTGTTTTCATTGATCAAATTCTCCAGAGGAGTACTTGACTGAATCGGGAATTGATTTTTTAATAACTTTTTCTTTGCCCGATTTGAACGAAACTTGATACTGCACACCGCAGGCGAATGGCGAGTAAGGTGGCCCTAAAATTTTTGCGCTATCGTGTACCGTTTTGGCTGTATTTTGGGAACATACATACATACATATATACAAGATGAGAGTTTTTGTAATATATAGAATATAGATAGATATGTATATATATATATATATATATATATATATATATATATATATATATGACAATGAGTCACGTGCCCCCAAAATTACCAGGACTCTTCTTCACCTGACCCCAGAATATTTCGCTTCCAACTTCAACTTGTATGCGAGATCAGTATTGGTAATCGACACAGGCCAGTATCCATCGCTATCACGGATTGCTGTACCAATATCGCTGTCGCCATGTCGGTGTGACGAGAGCAGATCACCATACCGGTGCCACTATTCTGGTATCACTATCGCGGATCACTGTACCGGTATCACTTTGTACTGGTATGACCATGTACTAGTATGTACTCGTCATCGGCACAAGTCCACACATAATCAATTGGCAATTGCTTTGAAAATAGCCATGAAAGCAAAGAAAAATTTGATTGCTTGGATGGTACTTGAGTGCTGATGGTTAAAAGTTAAAACCGACTGAACTTACTTCCTCGTCCGTCTTGACGTCATACGTTGCACAGTTCCAGGTGTACCCGAGAGGCTGAGTGCATCAAAGTTTAAGTCATGTTCGTTATTTAATGATTGTAAACACCTTTCTTCGATTTGTTGTTGATATACCAGTTTGTTACTCTTGCCAAAGGAGAGGGTATTGCATTTGGGTCCGTTTGTTTGCCTGTCTGTCTGTCTATCTGTCTGTTTGTTTGTCTGCACAGAACTTTCGTGTTTTTCTCCGCAACCGCTTGTCAAATTCAGACAAAATGTTCGCCATAGGAGCTACTACTCATGTAGAATGCTTAATTGATAATTATGTCATAGATCACGTGGTGTGGCAGCCATGTTGAACAAACGGAAAAAAACTTTGGATCTCTGTACCTCTGAAACCGCACCAAGGAAAAAAATTTAAATTTTGCATATGGCAAGTTCTCCTCATGGGAAATAGGTGATTATTTTTTATGACATCATAATTACATATGGAGAACACTACATCTTATGAGTATGAACATTTTTGAGGGTCATATAGGGATAAAATGGTCCACAGAAATTTTTTTGAAGATGTCATCGGTCACGTGATTTGGCTGCCATATTGTTTAAAGAAATATTTTTAAAACCTTCAAATATCTTCTTTGAAGTGGCTGAACAGATTGAGGTGAAACTTTACACGTATGATCGCCTATCCATGAGGAACAAAAGGTTCACACATATGTCATCGGTCATATGGTTTGGCAGCCATATTAGATTGAAGAAAAATATTAAATAATGTTTTCTCTGGAACCGCTTAATCAATCGAAGTTAAACTTCACAATTATGATGTAGTAGTGATGGGGAATACATACTTTAACTTTCAACTTGATCAGATGCATGGTCTTGCAGCCAGAACGATCGAATTTTTTTTGTTCGGGGTCCTTTTTGATTTTTTCTTTTTTTAAGGCTCACTTGGCTGTGCCTGGATGGGTTTGAGGGTAGAGAAGTAGCTGAAATGTGAATCCTATCCAGGTTCCCCCTGTTGACTTCATCTTTGGTTTTTGCTTGTTTGGGTTCCTTCTGATTACTCCAATGCAGGACTTGTACCTATTTGGTCTTCCATTTGATTTGAATTGAATTTATTTCAATCCTATTCTAAATTCAATTGAATAATAATAAAAAACGTCATGGGTCAGGGTCAGGTGGCGAATCAAAGTGGGGCTGCATCAAAGCGGGACGTCTTGGTACCCGGTCATCATTACCAGCAGTTATAAAGTGACAGTTCTAATTATGTCTCTTATTAATTACGTAACACACCAGTACACAAACGACACAAAATACACCACAGAAAATACACCACACAAAACTACACAAAACAAGTACTGGTGATGGTCTGTAATCTCTGATTGCTCTTTTTCTTGTTTGTTTGTTTTTTCAGCATACCGGTATATTCAGAATTCCAATACTGGTATCTAGATATGAAAAATTATACTGGTATAACCAGTATATCCACACGTTCCCGGAATATACCCCTAGGCCTCACCCCCAGTTTGCCTCCAAGCACATGTTCCACACCGTCCGCCATTACGTGAATATCCGCCATTTTGTCCACTTTCCCCTCGTGCGTTCAAATTCAAACAATAAAATCTCTTCTAAATTTAACAGCGCCAACCGTGCTTTCTCTGAGCTTAATTAAATTGAATTTAAAATTTTCCTTGGGGAATTTAAATTGGGTTGATATCCCAATTCTGAGCAGCAAATATCACGTCAGAGGCTCGCAAAAGTGATATGCCTCGGCATTGGGATCTTCGATCCGGCGAACAGTCGAAAGGTTTCAAACTAAATTGTTTTCAATTTTATTACTACAAACTATGTTCGGATGTTACAACTTACCGTTCCCCACGGTCACCTTCTGGAAAGCCGAAATTTTGTGGCGGAATGTGCACAGGAGGCAGAAGGATGGGAAAACGTTTCTTACCTTCATAAGGAGTATGTTGAGAAAGGTGGATGGGACATGCAAAATGAACAAACCAAGCGAGTCAACAAACATCAGCATGGAGAAGGGAACACACAACTTATGTACAGTGAAATGAAATAAATAAACCTAACCCCTCAAGGCACCACAGAAAACTGAATCACTGCAACGATGGGGAAAATAGACGAAGACTTAACAGGTACGACGAAGCTGAGAATGTGCAGGGCGATGGTGCAGCTCGGGAACAGGAAAGGGTGGCAGGAGCGATGCAGTGGAGGTAAGGGATTGTCAGGTGGCATCCACATCTCAAAGGTCGGTCCTTCCTGTCCTGACAACAAAGCAGAACTGGAATCAGACAACAGGAGACAAACAGAGCCAGTGAGATGAAGAGCGAAACAGAGAGCAATCTTCTTCCCACACCAAGTCCACACACATGTGCAGACCCAGCCCTTGTGGACTCTGGGACCACCTTCACCTGCAGCTGCTTGTGGAAGGTGCCATCCTCAGGGCCATCCCAATAAAAAGTTTTTCTCCATTCTTCCGGGCCCCACAGCGCATCTCACTTGCACACACGTGCTGACAGTTCGTATTGGGGTCCTTTTAATACTTGTAGCGCTTCTCCGTGTGCGTTCATGTTTCATCACATCATGCGTACCTTAGCTTGTACTAAGCAATAAATCCCATATTGCAGTATAAACCTCATTCATGCAAAAACAACATTATTTATTAAACAGTGTGTTTTGGAGTTTGAGTGTTTTGGTGTGTTTTTTTGTATGTTTTGGTGCTTTCTCGTGTTTTTTGGCATGTTTTCGGTTTTTTGAGTTTTTCTTGAGGAACCACGTACGACCTATGATGGCTAGAGAATGGACAGAAGGGGTAGTTGCATGGCCACATGCAGGCTTGTGTAAAATTTAGTGCCCACCAACTTGCTGCCAGTGGGAGAGTGACAGTCAGAAGGAATCTGACTCCTGTCTCAACATTCCGATAGTGGTGGAAGGCCATTTTTTGACTGCCTTGAGAGGACCAAGCTGGGAAGCAGGAGCAATAGCCAAAAGTGGGGAGCCATACCCCCCATTGAGTCATTGCATTGCA
Organism: Eptatretus atami; assembly: GCA_035128595.1. Taxonomy (NCBI): domain Eukaryota; kingdom Metazoa; phylum Chordata; class Myxini; order Myxiniformes; family Myxinidae; genus Eptatretus; species Eptatretus atami. The sequence continues at coordinate 76,196,006 of CM068967.1, forward strand.
CATCGTGATGAATTTGGTGCATCTTTAGAATTAATTTGCTCCTAAAAATACCCAGGTGATGACTTGCCTTTGATGCCAGTTTGGAGATATGATCCTCCCATGAACCTTTATGGTAGATAATGTGTCCAAGGAGTTCCAGGGCCTGCACCCCCTTCCACTGGCTATCTAGATTAAAGGACTGATACATATAAACACATATACAAAGAATACACACATTATGACTCAGCATATTAGCCTAGAAAGAGGGCCTGTGCTATTACCATTGATGAAAATGGCAGATGCGTAGTTGCTAATGAAATTAGAAAGTCAGAAATAGAAAGTACCAAGTCAAAAGGGAAACAGCAGACTATGAAATGGAGTTGTTGTTGTGAATGCAAAGCAGTCACTAAAGGAGAAGTGGATGTCATCGTTAACCTCAAACAAGCATTTCAGGAACCCATGCAAGAACTGAAACTGCCTTCGATGCATGTGGTGATGGGTATCCTAATGAACACTACACCCCCGTTACTAGCAACTTCGTACATACGAGCTCAGGCTTGCCCATGCATTTGTTGAGTATAATGTAATGGTGATACAAAAGCATCCCCATAAACCTGCAGTTTCAACTGTATTGCTGATATTATTTCATTTACATTTTAATTGGAATATAATACTTGTATGAACCGACTTCAACACTTGATTTACACGTGACAATTGAACCTCTATTTGCACAATCATACATAATTCTCTTCCTCCTACCCTTCCCCACTCCCACCCTCAAAGAACAACAAAAATAAATATTTATAAAAACATGTCGGAATGTAATCCCGAAAAGACAACAAAAACAAGTTGGGAATAACACCATAAACTTTTACGGAAATTATCATTAAGACATCTTTTGACATTTTTTCTTCTCAACTCCATCACAAATTAAACAATTATATCAATCAAATAACTGACCAAATACAGCACTGGAGTATCAGGAGGAACCCAAATAGACAAAGACTGAGTCATCAGGAGGAATCTGGGTAGGATCTGGTTTTGACTGATACTACTCTACCCTCAAACCCATCCAGGTGCAGCCAAGCAGTCGTCAACCCACACTACCAATGTATAACTCCCTCCCAGACAGACATCTTTCTGCAATAATTAATGGTTAGTGGGGTGGTAGGATGGCCTGGAGGTATGCACACTCGCTTCTGAGCTGTCTAGCCTGGGTTTGAATCCTGGCCCAGGTATAAACTGGCATCCCGGTGTTTCACAGGCTGGGCACTTCATCAATGTGTGTGCCGTCCCTCAGATGGACATGAGATGGACGTCCTGTCTGCCAGCATTAGATAGTGTATGTTAAATATACCATGGTGTCCTTTGTGAAGAGTGGTCGAGCAATGCTGGTACGCTAAACAAATTACTAATTCCTGCTCTCACCTTCAGAGGGCACTTTTTTGTGGCATTGAGATTAAAAAGTATCAAAAGATGTGGTTATGGCAATCCATAAAAAAATATTGTGGTGTCCTATTGCGTAATTCCCATCTTGTTAGGTTGTTTTGGGGGAATTCCATCCTGAAAAGTTTTTAAAAATTTTTCTTAATGTTTTTTTTTCTTTCTCTGAATTGTACATTTTCAATTTTAAAATTAGAAAAGGACAAAATGACATTAAATTCACAATCTCATGAGATTCCATCATCCGCAATAATTGTGACGGTGGGACAGACAGACGTGACAATCATGTTTATATATATATATATATATATATACACAACATATATATCTTCTTCTTCCTCTTTCGGCTGCTCCCGTTAAGGGTCGCCACAGCGGATCATCCGTTATGATCCGCATACTGATTTGGCACAGGTTTTGCGCCGGATGCCCTTCCTGACGCAACCCTGGTCGCCTCTTACGACACAGGGATAAGGATTGGGTTTCGCCATGATTCCGGGCTACCCTACACCCTCTCATAGCACGGTCCAGCGCAGAGCTCCCGTCCTCAAGCGATCCTCTAACCCAAGCCTCCGAGTAGCCGGATTACAGGCGCACGCCACTATATACATACACATACATATATATATATACACAAACCTAACACATACATGATACATATACACATACATGATAACATATAGTATATATATATATATATATATATACACACAGACACACACACACCACATACATACCTGTATACACACACCACACACACCTCAAACACATAATATTGACGTAAAATCCACAAAATGGAAACAAATGAACACAGCGAGTAATTTAATTAACAGTAATTAGATGAGACCAATCCGGAGCACTGGGTATTCCACGTTTTCGAGACGTTCACTGTACAGTAGTGTAGGTGTGTTCGTGTCGAGCACAAAGAATGCCGTGTGTACACAATGGGGGTTCAACACTCAGAGGTAGAAGATTTCGATCTTGTACCAAACCTCCATTTGAGGAAGAACCTTTGGCAATGTTGGAAATCAATGGAAGTCTGAGATCCTCAAAATGAAGATTCGAAGGAGGGAGATGAAAACCTTCCATTAGTGTTTCGTCTTCGTTGGATGGGGTTCAGGTATGTCAAGTAAATGTCAAATAGTTTACTCTTATTGGACCGGACATTGGGAAATGGATTACATATTCTTCCTTCACATTATCTTTAATCACAGCTTCCTCTGTTATGAAGTCCCTTTGGTTGTGGCACGTGGTAAAGGCCTTTGGAGACCCTCACCCCTCACCCTTCTGTTGTTTGGTTATATATATATATATGTACAATAACATGATTGTTATCCCATGTCTAAATCCTGGCAGTTGGTAGCTTGTCTCAATTTCACAACTGACGTCCTGAAATTATTTTTGAATATCTTCTTAAAATCTCACTGTAGGACACATTCTTGACTCGAGTTATTTCTCTCTCAAGAGATTGCAAATTTATTATTCTGCACCATCTTGGCAGTTTGATGAATATTTCAAAAGGAGATGCAATACAAGCGTGCGGAGACTGTGAAGCATTGAGCAGAAATGCAGCACCTGATGCATTCGACCTTTCACCTTTAACAGGTCGTTAGGGTGGAGGCCGAGGCATTTAAACAATGTAACCATTGTTCAACCCATCAACAAATTGTGGCTCAACATACAAGAGCTGAATTTGGAGCACACTTCAAATTTTCTGTTTTGGGATTGATCGGTGCATCGATATGATGGAGTGGGTTACACGCTTATCACCGAGTTACCAGTTGCAAAGCATTGTTGTTACAAATGCAATGCAAGGATTCTAAAACACAAATGATATTATTTCAAAGAGGAAACATGCCACTTGCTCCTTCAGTGTTTGCTTTTCAATTTGTCCTGCTATATTTAAGCACATTGGCATTGTGTTTTCATTTTCCAGATGCATAGGTGGTTGAAGTGGACATTTTGTCCATTATGTACTGCCCTGACTGCAAGAATAAATTCCAATGTCGAGGTTTTCAAAAACAACAGGTCTGCCAGCACAGTGGTTGAGCATTCTCTCCAATTGTTGCAGCTTTGGGTAAAGATAACAATTGTGGTACAGAGCACACCGCACTCGGTGGTTATAATGGTTAGAGCATCCGCTCGAGTCTGGGAGGTCGGTAGTTCAAAGTTTAAACCCCGGCCGAGTCATACAAAAGATTGAAAATGGTACATTCTGCTTTGTTGCTTGACGTTTAGCATTTAAAAGGATGGAGTACGGACAAACAACGCTGGGAAGGCAATGGCAAACCTCCCAGTATAAGCCTTGCCAAGAAACTACTTCGACAGCATCCACGTTCTGTAAAGAGGACAGGAATTCAAAATTTTAAAAATGGTGCAGAGGAGCTATCAGGGTTTTGGTTGTTAGCCCACACTCACAAAGCAAAAAGAGTGGTGAAGCAATTGGTTCACTTTGTCTGTCTGTCTGTCTGTCTGTCTATAAACGTCAGCTTATGATCGAGGAACAACTTAATTTTCATTGAATGTTATATTTTGAACACCAATGGGAACATGAACCAGAAAACGAACCTACCGTTTAACAGTACTTTGGCTCCAAATTCAACTCCATTGCACATGTGCAGAGAGGAGTGAGATATTTTGTTTTTACTCTGTCTGTTTGTCTGGCAGTGAAAGAAAATTGAAAATCATTCCAAACAGGAAACTTAATGTTTTTAAGGACGTTATAAAGGACACAAACAACAGGCATGAATAACTAATGTGACGTGTTGGATAGGGTGATGTAAAAGACGGTGCATCAATGGCGGTAAACTTCACAAAAAGTTTTTTTTGTTTTGTTTTGTTAACCTGTACATGTCGACAAGAGCTTCACTTTGCTGTTACTGATGTTGTTGTTGGGGTTCTTATTGCAGGTCTATTTTTGAAATGTGCACCCATTGGTCGGACAGTTGCCGGATCACACCCACATCTTTCGCTTGACTCCACCCACCATGGCACCCCGACAAAATGATATGGCCGCATCTTGGTTTTCTGGTGGGCTGAATGCAAAGCAAATTGTGAAGGGTTATATGCAAAAGTCAAATTAACTCGATTGGTCACCACCTCCACCACCTTATGTTCCAGTGATGGTGAGTGCACCCCCACCACTGGGAGCATCGAGTGCGGTCGTGCCACAGCCTCTGTATGGAAGAATGTCGGGACAATTAAGAGCATTTCCAGGACCAGATAGGTAATACACTACATAGCCAAAAGTATTTGGATAACCCTTCTAATTCATGGATTCAGCTACTTCAGCCACAGCCATTGCCGACAGGTGTATAGAAATCAAGCACACAGCCATGCAATACCCATAGGCAAACATTGGCAGTAGAATGGGCAGTACTGAAGAGCTCAGTGACTTTCAACGTGACACCGTCATAGGATGCCACCTTTCCAACAAGTCAGTTCATCAAATTTCTGCCCTGCTAGAGCTACCCCGGTCAAATGTAACTGCTGTTATTGTGAAGTGGAAACATCTGGGAGCAACAACAGCTCAGCCACGAAGTGGTAGGCCACACAAGCTCACAGAACGGGACTGCCGAGTGCTGAAGCGCGTAGCGTGGAAAAATTGTTTGTCGTCGGTTGCAACACTCACTACCTTGTTCCAAACTGACTCTGGAAGCAACGTCAGCACAAGCACTGTTCACCAAGAGCTTCATGCAATGGGTTTCCATGGCCGAGCAGCTGCATACAAGCCGAAGATCACCATGCGCAATGCCAAGCATCAGCTGGAGTGGTGTAAAGCTCACCGCCATTGGACTCCGAAGCAGTGGAAACTCGTTCTCTGGAGTGATGAATCCCGCTTCACCATCTGGCAGTCCAACGGACGATTCTGGGTTTGGCGGATACCAGGAGAACGCTACCTGCCCGAAGGTAAAGTGCCAACTGTAAAGTTTGGTGGAGGAGGAATAATGGTATGGGGCTGTTTTTCATGGTTCGAGCTAAGCCCCTTGGTTCCAGTGAAGGGAAAGCTTAACGCGACAGCATACAACGACATTCTAGACAATTCTGTGCTTCCAACTTTGTGGCAACAGTTTGGGGAAGGCCTTTTCCGTTTCAGCATGACAATGCCCCCGTGCACAAAGCGAGGTCCATACAGAAATGGTTTGTTGAGATCGGTGTGGACCAGAACTTGACTGGCCTGCACAGAGCCATGACCTCAACCCATCAAACACCTTTGGGATGAATTGGAACGCCGACTGTGAGCCAGACCTAATCGCCCAACATCAGTGCCAACCTCACTAATGCTCTTGTGGCTGAACGGAAGCAAATCCCGCAGCAATGTTCCAACATCAAGTGGAAAACCTTCCCAGAGGAGTGAGAGACTGTTATACGAGCATGGGTGGGGGGGGGGGAACCAACTCTCCATTAATGCCCATGATGTTGGAATGAGATGTTGGACGAGCAGGTGTCCACATACTTTTGGTCATGTAGTGTACATGTGTATCGACCTTGGTTGACATTTGAATGAAGGAAAATTGTAAAATCCATGAACAAGATGTTTCCTTCTTCATATCACATATGCAAAAAGTAGATAATATGGATCAGATCGAATGTGCAAAGGTTACAAAATAATTGCTTGATCAAGTTACGGACAGTGTTCCAAAAAATAAAATAAACATTCAGGATTGAAAGATAATCAAATTGAAACGCCCCTGTATCGTGCTTTCGTGGATAGCTTGAATGTTAAATTACAGTAAGGAAACTTTTCAGAAAGTAAAGATGCAGCTGCCATCCTGTTGATCGCTTCCCATCGTCATCGGCAGATGAAATGAAAGAGCTCTCCCACCTACAAAATTAATGCAATTGGAAGTAAATACAACGAAAGGAAAAGGAGGTCGAGGATGCTGCGGCTGGGGAGAGGTGTGCAAACAAATATGCGAGCGGAGTGTGGTCAAGGATTTAACAACAGACCATATGTGGCCTGTCTCTCGTGAGTTTTTTGAAGACAAAACTTCGAGAGGACACGAGTCGTGAATCAAAGTTGGTTCCTTTCACGTTCGAAGCAGGCTTCTGTTGGAGTATGGATGCGCATACAGTAATTTGACTGACCAGGTGTCAGGTCAGGTCAGATTAGATTAGATCTGTGACTTGCTACAGGTACCATGTAAACCTGAACTAACCTGTTCCATGGTCAGGTTGTCGTCGACTAAAACATCTCCCCCACCAAGTTTATTGGTGAAGAGGGTGTATGATATGGACACCCAGCAGGATAAGCCTGGTGATGGCTTAGTGGTTAGGGTGGGGGCATGGGATCCAAAGAGTCCTGAGTTCAATCCCCGTTGGCCGCTGAATTAATACACCAGGGGGGTGATTCAGCTTGTCGTCCTTCCGAGGTCAGAGAAATGAGTACCATTGTGTACTGGTGGAAGGGCACTGCATCAGCGACAGAGTCGTGCTTCCAAGAAATGATAGCTACCCCGGCAGCTAAGCTGCCATACGCAAGAAGAAGACCCAGCAGGATGAAAAACAAAAGCTGTTAAAGGGTGGAGGAGCTCCTTGTGAGCCAACAGCCATTCATATCTAGTGCCCAACTGTGTCTGCGGACGTCCTCCTAACCCTAACCCTAACAGCTCGGGTTACTTCTTATTAGGAGGTTGGTGGCAAGATTTGCACTCCGGCCACCGTAAAACCCTTCATTCCGCAAAACATTCTCGAAACATAAAAAAGTCACCGGTCAAGTCAGGTCAGGCCAGATTAGATCTGTGACTTGCTACAGGTATCATGTAAACCTGTACTAACCTGTTCCATGGTCGGGTTGTCGGCGACTTAACCGTCTCCCCCACCAGGTATTTTGGTGAGGAGGGTGTTTGGATAAGGACACCCAACAGGATTAAAAACAAAACCTGTCAAAGGGCAGAGGAGCTCCTTGTGAGCCAACGGCCATCCATATCT
>CM068967.1:76205586-76220256 GCA_035128595.1 Eptatretus atami
AGTGCTGTGAGATGTGGTGATACCATCTCTGACTTATTTTCAGTTGGACTGGAGTTCGTCAGGGGAGTGTGCTGGCCCCCACACTTTTCAGCACTTGTATGGACTGGATTCTGGGGAGGATGTCAGAGAGATCAAGCTGCGGTGCATCATTTGGGAATGTCAAGATCTGCTGACTTTATTTTCGCAGATGATGCAGTCATCTTTGCGGAGACTCCAGATAGCCTTTTGTGGGCCCTCGAGGTACTGAATGAGGAGTCGGAGCCGCTGGAATTACGGGTTTCCTGGGTCAAAACTAAGATCCAGGCTTTCAATGACATCTTGGATGCTGCTGTCCTGTCTGTGCCTGTTTGTGGTGAGGATGTTGAGGTCGTGGAGAAATTCACTTACCTTGGCAGTGATATTCATGTCTCTGCTGGCTGTGAGCCAGAGGTCAATAGACGTCTGGTTCGGGCCTGGGGGAGTCCTGGATTCACTGGATCATGGGGTGTGGTGCTGCCGGTACCTGTGCGGGAGGACAAAGTCTGAGTCTTCAGGTCCTTTGTGCTTTCGATGGATGTGAGACTTGGAATCTGACTCGGGATGTGAAACGGGGACTTAATTCCTTTGGTACCAGATCTCTTCGGAGAATCCTTGGCTATCGCTGGTTGGACTTTGTGTCCAACGAGGAATTGCTGAGAGAGACTTAAATGAGATTTGTTACCTGTATCGTCCGTGAGCACCAGTTGCGGCTGTATGGACATGTGGCTCGTTTTCCTGATGCTGATCCTGCTCACCAGATTCTCTCAGTGAGGGAGCCTCGTGGGTGGAGGAGGCCAATGGGCCGACCGCGTGCCTCATGGTTGCAGCAGGTTGATCGGCATCTCAAGGAGATGGGGATGGGCCAGGCATCTACTGGGTGATGGTCAGACGAAGGTCCCTGGAGCACCGGCGGAAAGTGGACGCAGCGACGCGCTGCTCTGGCGCATGCTCCCATACCTGACCTGACCAGTCGTGCCATGAAAAGGATGGGTGAGTTCGACCTTGATAAAATAATCTCAAACCTTCCCCTCCTCTCGAACGCTCACCACTCGTTGCTTTGGCTGTGGGTTGGGGACATCAGACCGGAGACGTGGTTCAATGATCACAAACAGAGAGGCAAACAGGGATGATAACGTATCCTCTGTCAACCTTCTGTAGCGTCCAACTCCAGTAGCGGAAGTGATAGTGTGATGCGAGTACAGAAATTTGCATACGGAATGTACAGATGGTCCCTTTTCTGAACATAATTGCTCAGGTATTGATAAAGATGAAAAACACACGTTTCTGCATTAGAATAGTGATATAGAATAAAAAATGGAATCAGCACAAGCTCATGTGTTGTTTAAAACGGTTGTATTTGGCAGATTCAACTGTTTTTGCATGAATTTGGTTTCTTGTGTAAAATATTTTGTTTTCCTTAGAACAAGCTAAAATACACAATATTTGATGAAAATAAGCGTTTTTGCTTTAGAATAGTGATTTAGAACAAAAAACGGAGTGAATACAAACTCGTGTGTTGGTAAAAAATGCTTGTTTTAGGTAAATAAGACCGTTTTTGCATGAATAAGGTTATTGATGTAAAATATTATGTTTTCCTTAAACAATCAAAATTCACAATATTTGATGAAAATCACACGTTTCTGCTTTGGAATAGTAATTTGGAACAAAAAAACGGGGTCAAAACAAGCTAATGTGTTGGTAAAAACACTTGTTTTCGGTAAATTCAACCGTTTTTGCATGAATCAAGTTTCTTGTGTAAAATATTTTGTTTTCCTTAGAACAAGCTAAAATACACTCTTTGATGAAAAGCATGCGTTTCTGCATGAGACTAGTGATGTAGAACAAAAAACTGAGTCATAACAAGTGAATGTGTTGTTTAAAACGCTTGTATTTGGCAAATTCAACCGCTTTTGCATGAATAAGGTTTCTTATGTAAAATATTTTGTTTTCCTTGGAAGAAGGCAAAATACACAATATTTGATGAAAAACATGCATTTCTGCATTAGAATAGTGATTTGGAACAAAAAGTGGAGTCACAACAACCTAAAATGTGTTGTTAAAAACACTTGTTTTAGGGGAATAAGACCGTTTTTGCATGAATTAGGTTTCTTGTGTAAAATGTGTTGTTTTTCAGATTTTCTGGCGAAAATGGCAGATTTCCTGCAATGTTTATTTCACGGGCGATTGAACTTTGCTTTGTCTCCAGGGTTGTTCTGCATTAAACAGCAACGGTTTTGAGGATAAAGTAATTTTATTTCATTAACTGCTGTATGTGCGGTGAAGACAGTTTTAAAGTTAAAGGTATCCTTTATGGTATGCAGCAACAACCTGGCCAACTGTTCCTTATCAACCATTTAATTGGAGTGCTTGCATGAGTGCTTAAGTCACTTGTGGAGCGCCCATTGTCGATAGCAGTACTGTGCTACGTTATTCTGAGCAAATCGTTCACTCTCTGCGGACTCTTTTGCTGCGCCATGTCATTCAGAGCGAGTGGTTTGTGCTCAGTCACCCTGAGCGAGTTGTTGTGAAATGACACCCGATTTCTGAGCCATTTGCCACATTAACATGTTTTCTAAATACTGAGCCAAATTATTTTTCCACCCATCCCACACAGCCGTTTGTAAAGAATAATGATTGTGCACATATCCCTGAAATGTCTATAAATGCAATGTTGTTTATCGGTGAAAGCTACTCAAGGTTTCTGGGTTGTATACAATAAGTACTATAGTTGGTAATGTAGAAGAAATGAACTCAATTTCCACTCAGGTTGAGCATACAAAGGAGAATGTTTAATAACATACATGCGCACGTGCTGGAGAGAAAAAAAATCCATCAACCAGACTCTCTTAAGGAAAAAAAACTCCCTTAACCCAAGTCTTATGTATCGAGTAAGGGACAAGTGGGGGAAATGATTGAACAAGCAGGATAAAAGAAAAATAGCTTTTCGTCTGCGAAAGTGTAATTATTCCCAAAATTCGAAATTAAAATATGTGCTTTCTACTTCTGGGAAAGGAGTGAAAACATTCTAAACAATGTGGGCAAGGCCCAAGTACAGCCAATCAGAAAAGAACACAACAGCCCCTTTACTTCGAGGTTCCCCAGGGTTTGGAGGTACAGACAGTTACACAGATCAAGGGAGTGAATCATTAGTTCAGCACGTTCTCAGCATTGATAAAGAACATGACATTGACTGCCGCTGCTCACAGAAGCTTGTACAATGCATCTACACAAAAAGCCATGAATTGTATTCATTAAATTTGTGAACTAAATAAGAAATATCTGAAGTTATGTTTAATCATGTAATAATTGATATCCTTAATTCTTCCTGGAGCTTATGCAACATTTCCAAGTTGTTACACAGTTTTAATCAAAAATGACAAATCAATATCAACAGAAGGCAGATGTATGTTTTACATATAATACATGCATAATCATGTATTTAATGGAATCCTCTCAACTGCAGCATTTTACCAAAGTTAAAATAATGTTTTATGAGTGAGGAACAATTTATTTATTCATTCACACTTTGGGCTGGCAATACCAATTACAAATGCTTGAAAAGGAAATTATTGACACTCCCCATCCTCACCTCCTGCTTTTTTTTTCTTTTCTTTAGGCCACCGTAGTAAGAGAAGAAGTAGGCCCTTAAACCATTGCGGTAGGGATCTACCCAGCATGGGTGATCCAGCCATTTTCAACACAGCTGGGCGTAGGGTTCAGGGAACAAGGCTGATAAGTGCATTAAGGATAACATTTGTCCACAGTCATAGAATCTACTCATGACATCAAACTATGCATTCTCAATCACAATTTTGCACAAGTTATGAAACTTCTCTTCAATATCAGGATCCTGTTCATGAGACGTTTGTTGAGAAATCATGACAGGTGTAGTTTTCCTCTCAAAGCATGAGGCAATCAGTGATGGCAATGCTATAGTAGCACATTTAAAAGTACTGTGATAACATCAAATAACATTAGTCGAATAAAAAAAATTCAATGCAACAGTTTTATCCACCATCCTCCAAAGATCCCTTTTAACCAAGAAAATATTCCACCACCTGTATAATAATTACAAAAGTTAGCTTCTTATTCTTAAATTTTTCTCAAACTTGTAATGTGTTCTGAATTGTCTGGGATATAAGTACAACATTCAAACTCAATAAGAGCACATCACTCCCCCCCCCCCACCTCCGCCCCCATACTAAATCCAAAGCGATTCGATTTTGCATAGCTACTGTTCACATTGCAATCATTTTGATATTAATATCTGCTAAATAATCCACAGTTTCATTTGCAAGCGGTTCCAAAGCAGCTGCCATTTTTATTTATTTATATATTTACAGGTACCTTAGCACTTCTGTACTGAGGAAAGATGGTCATAAAGGCCAAGTCAGTGTTAAAAGCACCCCGCTTACTTCGTTGCAAAATTTGAAATGGGGAATGCGAAAGTAATTAACTCAGTTACCGTACACACCCCCCACTAGCTGCCAACTCTCCCCCATGTCAATGTATGTGACGACCAACCCAGTAAGCAGGTGTGTGGAAATCACTTTTCTGATGAATGCACATGAAAACATTACCACGAGTATTACTCGTTGGTCCGATTGACCATGAGAGCACCCCAATCCCTACCATACAAGTCAAAACACACTGTTGTGCTGTTGGATATAAATAATTCAAAGCTGGGTTGCGCATTGTTACGTTAATTAAACAGGAGTAATTAAACAGAAAACGAGAAAGGCTGTCATAGTAGTCACAGGGCGATCATTTAGGAGTCTTTTCTCGGGATTCTCCGTACTGTGGACTCTTTTGCAGTGGGAGGGGTTGGTTCATGCTGCTTAGCCTTGACATTTCACAGCAGTGCAAGTTGTCAAGCTACAAAACTTGACAGGCACCCAGACCACTTTGGCGGCAGGGTGTTCTTTCTTTGTGAGTCTTTATAGACAAAGTCACCATTTGTGAAGCTTTGGCAGTCAGCGGAAGCTTGCTCCTGGCAATGCTTACTTCACCTGCACATATAAACTCCTGGCAGCACGATTTAAGGCAATACAAAATATAAATTGTTTTATCTATTCTTTTTATACTTGATGGAAGTGAAAATGTCAACTTCATTGGTCTTCTCATAATAATCTCATGTGGACATATGCCCATTTTTGGCTAGCGGTCGATCTCATTAACAATAAAGTTACAGGAAGGGAACCTGGCTAATTTAAACTTGTCTGGCAGTAAACAAATTTTCCATGTAAATTTTTATTTTTATTTATTTTTTAGAATCATCATCAAATTTGTATCTGGATGATGTAGGAGGATTATGACATCGTCCAGTAATCTTCAGATCCTTATCATCCCGAATGGAGGACAAAGAGCCAACCATAAATCTCTTTCTGCAGTATTAACAGCTGCTTGTAAAGCAGGAACATCGTCAAGAGGAGCATTTTTTAAAACACATATGTTGCAAGGAGACCGGTGTTAAAACATTGAAACACCAATAGGGAGTTTTGGGAAATGGTCATGACTTTAAACTTGTCTGTTGCAGCAGTTACCAAAGAATCATCATTCAATTCATCTGTTTGGGCATCACACTTGATAGCTGCAATTAGAGAGGGCAACAGGATTGCCTGTAACAAGTTAGAAATTAACTGACCATTTTTTCCCGGAGTGCCGGTGGATGTTATAAATCATCGTTCACACCGCAAGGCACCAAAATCATGCACAACGCCACATGCACGGTGCGAGTCGGTGTAAATTGTCACAATTTGGCCTATTGCTAAGCAACATGCATGAATTAAAGCAAAACACCTCAGCTTGCTGGGCTGAGCAATTGGAGGCAATTTCCTACTTTTCAGGATGTTAAAATCATTACAAATCACATTTCCAGTGAACAATGGTCCATCAACGTAAAGTATGAAACCAAAATTTGGAAATGTCTCTCGAGTCACTGAGCATTACCAGGAGAGAGGCAGGACTCGATGATGAGCATGGCTGCCAAAAACAAGTCCACACATAGCAACCCTTCAACAAAGTAAGCTTTAATGTCTATCCGAGGGATGGCACATACATTTATGCCCTTCAGGTCAGGTGTGCTGTTGCGCCAGAGCAGCGAGTCGCTGCGTCCACTTTCCGCCGGTACTCCAGGGACCTCCGTCTGGCCATCCCCCAGGCAGATGCCTGGCCCATCCCAATCTCCTTGAGATGCCGATCAACCTGCTGCAACCACGAGGCACGTGGTCGGCCCGTTGGCCTCCTCCACTCACGAGGCTCCCTTGCTGGGTTTCCTTCCCTTCCTACAAAACACAGAGTTTCCCATTTATAGCGAAGCTGAGATACAACCACAGTCTCCGTGGAGTGTGCAAATATCTCTAGACTTAACATGTCACCAAGACTATAATGTATGCATTATTATTTAATATTCTACAATGGCCATTCAAATTATGTTATTTCTAGGAGACCATTTATGTATTATGTATGCAACATACAGTGTTAAAAGCCAGAATTGGATGCAAAGTTATCTCATGCGACCATTCAAACAATGAGAAAGTCAGAGCTTTAATCCATTATCAATCCCACGGCGGCCGCAGCACGAGTGAGGAATTCTCACACGCTCATGATCAATCCCTCCCCACAAACATTATATTCATTCACCCTCTGGAGCAACCCAATACAACGTGATTCATAATTCAAGACATAATAAAACACATGTGCGCATATCTGAGGGATATTTTAAGCATCGAACATGATATGTATCCATGATTAAACAGCAAATCGAAGTGATCAAGAATGCACACAACAAACATCCCTCTGCTCCACGTCATGAGCCAGCCACCAACCCACTAACAGAAAAAGCTTTAGGAGCCTGCTTCAACTCTCTGCCTGAAGTTTTATGTTCAATTGACCCAAGCAACCATGGGCACAAGTTTGGCTGTTCGTGTGAATAATCTGCGTCTTGCTGAAGTGGTTTCTTGGAACAAGTTATAATACACAATATTTGATGAAAAACACGCATTTCTACTTTCGAATAGTGATTTGGAACCAAAAAAACGGGGTGACTACAACCTTTGGGTCGGGATTGATTTTATTTTAAACATTTGATGACGTCATTGATCACGTGATACCTGATCATTTTCAAAAAAAAATCTTCTTCTTCTTCTTTTTCTTTCGGCTGCTCCGTTAGGGGTTGCCACAGCGGATATCAATATGATCCGCATAGTGATTTGGCACAGGTTTTTTTTACACCGGATGCCCTTCCTGACGCAACCCTGGTCGCCTCTTGCGACACAGGGATCTGGTACACCTATTTAAACCGGGGTATACACCGGCCCAGTACACTGGTACTCACTTCGCCGACCTCGGAAGGATGACAGGCTGAGTCAACCCCCTGGCGTATTAATTCAGTGGCCCAACGGGGCTTGAACTCAGGACCTTTTGGATCCCAAGCCGCTGCCCTAACACGTGCCAACCCCGAGGTTTTTTCAAGCTGTTAGCTTGTTAGCTTTTCAAAAAAAGTCACTTGATGTATTTTGAAAGTTTGAACCCTCCCCTCCCGAAATCCGTTAAGAAACCAAACAGTAGGCTCAATGTCAGATTTTCAGGCTATGTGCCCTTTCTACTTGATGGCCACCCGGTTTGTATGCCTTAGAAACCAGGCATGAGACTTACGAGTGAAACCAGGCACGAGACTTACGAGTGAACACAGCGATGAAACTTACTAGTGAAACTAGGCAGGATTACTAGTGAACTCGGCACGAGACTTACTAGTGAAACCAGGCATGAGACTTACTAGTGAAACCAGGCACGAGACTTACTAGTGAAACTGAAAGGGCCATGTCGAAACCGAGAACAAACAGCCACAAAGCCATTGTGTAAAAATCAATGAAATGGACACAGATAGGGATGCGAAACGATGCAAGTTTCAATATGAACACGACTCAAACAAAACCTGCTCCCATCTACTTAAACCAAGACACTGAAAACCACAATTTATTCGTTTCATCCACTGAGATCATCCTTCGTGTGTCGTTCTCTCTTACTTTATTGTACGTGACACCTTCACTCTTGAATCGGCTTGTCTTTTAAACCCATTCCCCGATTAACCTATCACACAGAACAACTAACCCTCACTAACCCCACCTAACCCATCACCTTCACTCTGAATCGGCTTGTCTTTAAACCCATTCCCCCCGATTAACCTATCACACAGAACCAATTAACCCCCACTAACCCACCTAACCTCACCTTCACTCTGAATCGGCTTGTCCTTTTAAACCCATTCCCCCGATTAACCTATCACACATAACCAACTAACCTCCACTAACCCATCACCTTCACTCTGAATTGGCTTGTCTTTTAAAACATTCCCCGATTAACCTATCACACAGAACCATTAACCCCCACTAACCCACCTAACCCATCACTTCACTCTGAATCAGCTTGTCTTTTAAAACCATTCCCCCGATTAACCTATCACACAGAACCATATTACCCCACTAACCCACCTAACCCATCACCTTCACTCTGAATCGGCTTGTCTTTTAAACCCATTCCCCGATTAACCTATCACACAGAACAACTAACCCCCACTAACCCATCACCTTCACTCTGAATCGGCTTGTCTTGCAAACCATTCCCGCCCGATTAACCTATCACACAGAAACAACTAACCCCACTAACCCCCTAACCCATCACCTTCACTCTGAATCGGCTTGTCTTTTAAACCCATTCCCCCGATTAACCTATACACAGAACCACTAACCCCCACTAACCCACCTAACCCATCACACCTTCACCCTGAATCGCTTGTCTTGTAAACCCATTCCCCGATTAACCTATCACACAGAACCAATTAACCCCCACTACCCCACCTAACCCATCACCTTCACTCTGAATCGGCTTGTCTTTTAAACCCATTCCCCCGATTAACCTATCACACATAACCAACTAACCCCACTAACCCCACCTAACCCATCACATTCACTCTGAATCGGCTTGTCTTGTAAACCCATTCCCCGATTAACCTATCACACAGAACCAACTCACCCCACTAACCCATCACCTTCACTCTGAATCGGCTTGTCTTTTAAACCATTCCCCCGATTAACCTATCACACATAACCAACTAACCCCCACTAACCCCACCTAACCCATCACTTCACTCTGAATCGGCTTGTCTTGTAAACCCATTCCCCCGATTACCTATCACACAGAACACTCCCCCCATAACCCATCACCTTCACTCTGAATCGGCTTGTCTTTTAAACCCATTCCCCCCGATTAACCTATCACACATAACCAACTAACCCCCACTAACCCACCTAACCCATCACCTTCACTCTGAATCGGCTTGTCTTGTAAACCCATTCCCCCGATTAACCTATCACACAGAACCAATTACCCCACTAACCCACCTAACCACATCACCTTCACTCTGAATCGGCTTGTCTTTTAAACCCATTCCCCCCGATTAACCTATCACACATAACCAACTAACCCCACTAACCCACCTAACCCATCACCTTCATCTGAATCGGCTTGTCTTGTAAACCCATTCCCCCGATTAACCTATCACACAGAACCAACTCACCCCACTAACCCCACCTAACCCATCACTTCACTCTGAATCGGCTTGTCTTTTAAACCCATTCCCCGATTAACCTATCACACAGAACCAACTCACCCCCACTAACCCATCACCTTCACTCTGAATCGGCTTGTCTTTTAACCCATTCCCCCGATTAACCTATCACACAGAACCAATTAACCCCCACTAACCCACCTAACCCATCACCTTCACTCTGAATCGGCTTGTCTTTTAAACCCATTCCCCCGATTAACCTATCACACATAACCAACTAACCCCACTAACCCCACCTAACCCATCACCTTCACTCTGAATCGGCTTGTCTTGTAACCATTCCCCGATTAACCTATCACACAGAACCAACTCACCCCACTAACCCCACCTAACCATCACCTTCACTCTGAATCGGCTTGTCTTTTAAACCCATTCCCCGATTAACCTATCACACAGAACCAACTCACTCCACTAACCCATCACCTTCACTCTGAATGGCTTGTCTTTTAAACCCATTCCCCCCGATTAACCTATCACACAGAACCAATTAACCCCCACTAACCCCACCTAACCCATCACCTTCACTCTGAATCGGCTTGTCTTTTAAACCATTCCCCCGATTAACCTATCACACATAACCAACTAACCTCCACTAACCCATCACCTTCACTCTGAATTGGCTTGTCTTTTAAAACCATTCCCCCCGATTAACCTATCACACAGAACCAATTAACCCCACTACCCCACCTAACCCATCACCTTCACCTGAATCGGCTTGTCTTTTAAACCATTCCCCCGATTAACCTATCACACAGAACCAATTAACCCCACTAACCCACCTAACCCATCACCTTCACTCTGAATCGGCTTGTCTTTTAAACCATTCCCCCGATTAACCTATCACACAGAACCAACTCACCCCCACTAACCATCACCTTCACTCTGAATCGGCTTTGTCTTTAAACCCATTCCCCCGATTAACCTATCACACACGAAACCAATTACCCCCACTAACCCCACCTAACCCATCACCTTCACTCTGAATCGGCTTGTCTTTTAAACCCATTCCCCCCGATTAACCTATCACACATAACCAACTAACCCCACTACACCCACCTAACCCATCACCTTCACTCTGAATCGGCTTGTCTTGTAAACCATTCCCCCGATTAACCTATCACAAAGAACCAACTCACCCCCACTAACCATCACCTTCACTCTGAATCGGCTTGTCTTTAAACCCATTCCCCCGATTAACCTATCACAACAGAACCAATAACCCCCATACCCCACCTAACCCATCACTTCACTCTGAATCGGCTTGTCTTTTAAACCCATTCCCCCGATTAACCTATCACACAGAACCAACTACCCCACTAACCCCACCTAACCCTCACCTCACTCACTCTGATCGGCTTGTCTTTTAAACCCATTCCCCCGATTAACCTAATCACACAGAACCAACTAACCCCCACTAACCCCACCTACCCATCACCTTCACTCTGAATCGGCTTGTGCTTTTAAACCCATTCCCCCGATTAACCTATCACACAGAACAACTAACCCCCACTAACCCCACCTAACATCACCTTCACTCTGATCGGCTTGTCTTTTAAACCCATTCCCCGATTAACCTATCACAACAGAACCAACTAACCCACTAACCCCACCTAACCCATCCAGCTTCACTTGCAGGTTGGGCTGAAACGATGGCCTAATGCACACTCGCCTCGAAGCTGCCTCGCCTTGGTTCGAGTACCGACCCAGCTACTGTATAAACCGTCATCGCGGTGTTTCACAGGCAGGGTGATTCATCAATGGTGTGTCGTCCCTCGGATGGACGATAAACTGGACGTCCCGTCTGCCGGCATTCGTTGGTGGACGTTAAACATTCATGAAGAGGAGGTGAGCCATCACCGGTACCCTGAACAAGTGACTAATTCCTGCCCTAATCAGCAGAGGACATCTGCATCAGCGGCGCAGCCACACACTCAGTCAATGATGCTACCCCGCAGTCCTGTGCTGCACACGAACGAAGAACGTGCAGGTTACCCTTTACTGTTTCCTTCTCTCTTCTCTTTTCCAATTTGTTCATTCCATTGATGAATGTACTTACTGTCAGTTCGTTGCTTTTCACCCTCGGGTCACCTCGGTCTTCCATGAGCCTCGATCTAGTGCAGGACGGGAAAAACAAATGCAAGAGATGTTATCACAGGCAATTCTTGCTTACCACATTGTACTCTCGCTGTCATTGTTTAACCGAGTACAGTATGTTGATCGAATATTCTTGAGATGTACAAGTTTTACATTACGAGTGCATATCGCTACAATTGCTCTTTGAGACAATCAACAATGCAATTACCATTGTTAGCCCCGAAAATGACTCGCATTGCATTCAGACAACTACACCGTCTCGAAAAACACACACCAACACGCACACACACACACACACACACACACACACACACACACACACACACACACACCTGATTGGATACACTGGAACAATAAGGACGAAACGCCAGCTCCGAAACAAGTCCGTTGAGTTGGAAATGACATTTGACCAGTGGAGGACCCAGAATTCTTTATTTTTGGATGCAAAGTCGAGGCTCGTGGAAGAGCAAGAACACTCAACCGATGACGACACAACGACGGAACAAAAGTAACAGTGGAGAGAGAGGGGGGGGACACCAACTGGGTTGAAGGACAAATTGGAGGGAGACTTGGACAAACTATGGGTGTGGGGGGTAGGGGAGGATGCACGTGGACAAGATGGACACAGAAGGAAATTCTCTGGAAGGAAAAACTGTAAATCTGGAAGGAGGTGGACTTGTGGGTTATCGAGGGTAAGAAAAGATCACGATTTTGGATGGGGGATGATCTGAGATGGTGGTGAACAGCTGCTGTCTTGAACACCTGGATAGAAGGATGAGATTGATGAGGATGTAAGTTGATTCCACAGGTGCTGGGAAGAGGAACGAACGAGTGGAGGTGTAAACCCAGCTTGTGACCTTGAATTGGTACAATTTGCGTTTCGGCATCAATACCACACCCAGAGGGCTGGCCGTTAAGCCGGCCGTCCCGTGTGATACACTATATTAGTTGGTAGACGTTAAAGATCCTCGGGTGTCGGCCGTGAAAAGGAGGCGAGTTATCGCCACCAAGCTAAACAAGTTAGAAATTCCTGTCCGGATCATCTTCGTCAAACCTCAGGCCTGGCCAGTCAGCTCGTGAAAGACTTGCACTAAAAACTCCCCTCCTGTAGTGAGAATCGTTGGAGCCGTTAAATAATTCCCCAAGTTCTCAGGAAGTTTGAGAGTCACCTTTAGTCCGAAAACAAACGTCAGAGATTTTGTGGGAAACCGTGTTCGATCACAGTTACTGAGCCATCTTGTTCCAGCTCACACAGGATTCCGATAACAAGATTAGATGCATTATTTATTTATTTATTGCACAGACAGCTGCTGGCACCGCAGCGTTTGCGTTGGAGTGTTGAGCAAGAATCTTAAGGAATATTTCAGAAGTTACTGGAAACGTGATGCAGCCAGCCTGTGGCTGATTGGCTGCATCATTTTGGGGTGCAGCTGTACCGCTTGATGTTCCCAGTAAGCTGGTACTCATTTCGCCGACCTCGGACACATGACTGGCCGAGTCAACCCACCTGGTGTTACTTCAACGGTCGACAGTGGCTTGAACTCAAGAACCTATAAGACCTTAAGCTAGCATCAGGCTCATAGAGCGAATGCGTACCTTCATTGTATCACACAGTACAGGGTAAGTTCTAAAGGAGTTGAAATGCACCAAGGAAGGACTTTCAGCTCACCATCAGACTATGCCCAGGTGGCATTCATCTGTGGAGGACCTGCTTGGAGAACAATCTGCCGTGTCCAGGACAGACTGAATCAGGAGAAACCTTGAGAGACCCGAGCTGGATAGAGAGGATTAACCAAAGTTTTTCTACAAAAGTTTAAAGACGTACGGGTGTTTCTGTGTGTGTGTTTCAATGTCTATAAAGGACCTCTAACACACGAACAATGACCTCTGAGGGCAATGATGCCAACGGGTCTGGAATTGGATCGCTCTTGGTAGTAAATCCCAGCTCAGATCCATGGTTCCTGGTCAGGAGAACAAACTGATCCAGTATATTTTGCTTCCATAAAGAACCAGCACACATGATTTGTGGTATATGTGGAAAAAAATGTTTTGGACAAAAGCACAACACGAAGCTGAATGGAAAAAAAACAAAAAAAGAACCCGTGTGTGGTTTTACTGGTAAAGTGGTTAAATGCAACAGGATGTTGTGGTTTGCTTCGTTTCAGTCTCGAGGTGGCGGTCCCTTTACACGCCTCTCGGAGTGTCGCCCATTGGTCTTTAAAAAGGATTCTGATCGTGGCTGGGTGGTTCTCACAAATGGTCTTTGGTGGTCAAAGCAGTGGTTTACAGGAGAGGGGGTTGTGGGGGTTAAAGACAAAATGATGACGTTTCCTATTGAAGACCTCAAAACGACCTCATTGGACCGATTTAATGACATGGGTCAACGGCCATACGTATAGAAAGTCCTTCATCCAATGGGTGGTCAACCTGCATAGACACGGATCCACGTAAACAGTGTGCAAACATTGTACTGAGACACCGTCCTCTGTGTTACTCCTTTTCATACAAGAGAGCGATCAACTCTAATCAAAACATTTCCTTCCAAATACACCTGTTCCAGAGGGGAACGAGGTCATGTGTATCAAGGTTAAACCCTGGTAGGATTCCCATCTCATCTACAGCTTATGATGTCGAGAACCCATGTTCAAATCCAATACATCATGTACATTTCTCCATTGTCTAAAGTTCATGATATCTACGCCTGTCTTTGTCCTGCACATATGTATAGACAGGACATGCATGAGCCTTGTATAAGAGAAATCGATAATAATAATAATAATAATAAACGTGTGTGTGTGTGTGTGTGTGTGTGAACCCGAACCCCTCGTCTCTCTCCACCCTCCTCTCTCGCTGCCCCCTTCATTGATCCCTGCCTCTTCCCCCTCCTCCTCCTCCTCCTACCTGGGGGTATTTGTACCCTTTGGTACAAT
>CM068967.1:76241295-76251555 GCA_035128595.1 Eptatretus atami
CGTGGGAGAAAGAGGGATAGGTGTGGGAGTGGGAAGGCAGCATGAGGGGAAGGAGGGGGGAGGGGGAGGAAGCAGCATGAGGAGAAAGGAGTGGAAGTCAGTGTGAGGAGGTGGAAGGCAGCACGAGGGGTGGGAAGGCAGCGCGAGGAGAGGGGGAGGCAGCGCGAGGGAGGAGGGGGAGGCAGCGTGGGAGGATGGCAGCGTGAGGGGAGGGAAAGGCAGCGCGAGGGGAGGGAGGAAGCACGGGGGGAGGGAGGAAGCACGAGGGGGAGGGAGGAAGACGAGGGGAGGGAGGCAGCGTGAGGGGAGGAGGGAAGCATGAGGGGGAGGGGGAGGAAGCATTGGAGGGGGAGGGGAGGAAGCATTGAGGGGAGGGAGGCAGCGCAAGGGGGAGGGGAGGAGCAGCGCAAGGGGTGGGGAGGCAGCGCAAGGGGGGAGGGGAGGCAGCGTGAGGGAAAGGGGTCAGTCCTTAGCAGTCCCCTTAACAGAAGGGGAGGGGTGGAGGAATAGGGGACAGAGATGGAGGGGCTGGGAGAGAGGGAGAGAGAGAGAGGGGAGAAAGCAAGTGGGATAGGGGTTGGAGGGAGAGGGATTGGGGTGTGAGAGAGAGGAGAGAGACGGGAGGGGGGAGACGGGAGGGGGAGAGAGACGGGGGGGCAGAAGAGACGGGAGGGGGGGAGAGACGGGAGGGGGGGGAGAGAGACGGGAGGGAAGAGTGAGGATGGGAGGAGGGGAGATTCTGGCCAGAATGTGACGTCCAGTTTAACGGCACACACACTGATGAAATCACCCTGTCTGTGAAACATCGGGATGACAGTTTATAGCTGGGTCGAGATTCGAACCCAGGCTGGACAGCTTTGAGCGAGCATGCATTCCTCTCATCTATCCAGCCGAGATGTGTAACAAAAGTTTCATTTTTTGGTTTGTATTTATCTATTGCTGAAGTGACGGGTCGTATAATGAAAGATCGTACATAAACGGGAACGTGGTGTAAAATAAAATTGCACCTTTTCAGCGAGCCAGCAACTGCCTGATACACTCAGTACAATGTGGGGCCAACACAGGTGATGGCCCTAAACATTGTTCACGTCGATCCGATATACACTACCTCAGTGACATTGCGAAATTGTAGAGTGCTCACCAATGGCTTAAGAACTCCAACGAAACGGTGAGGAAAGGCTGGCTCAGCAAGCGATTCGTGATCGCGATCTGTCATATTAAATACACAGCTCCCAGAGACACCCAAAATATGAAAGTATGTTCAAATTACACAAATAAACACGTTTGTTTGTCTTTTTAGGAGTCGAACAGTTGCGAAGTTCAATTCTGGAGCTTAAATTTTGTCATTCAGCTTAGTTTAAGAGATTCTCGAGGTTAGGGCATGTGTAGAATGAAATAAAGCCATGAATGCTTTGCATCTCAGGGCGTTTATATCAGCATTGCAATGTATCCAGCGATTTTGAAGCAATGATGAACAAGCATTCGATAATGAGTGAGGAAAGTGGAAAAAAAACAGAACTTTATCGTTAAGAAATCATTGCGGCCTGGTTCAAAGTCAAGGCATAGTTGAACAGGCCAAAAAAAACAAGCTCAAATGAGCTATAGATCCTCATCCTCTTAATGATGACGTCATAAAACGAATATTGACGTCATGTGATGTATCAGGTTTGGCAATAAAATTATCTGTGCTAATGCCCGGCTTGATTCCCGCCAAACAAAATTCAAACAGCATGCCTCGTTTCGGAGATAATGGTATAGGCGATTTCCATTAGCGGCGATATTATGACATCAACTTTTTTTCTAGGAAAAATTTCCAAAATTGGAGATGGTTACTGCCTGCGTGTGGCTTTCTGCATAAACATGGCAAGTTTCACGAAGATCCGATGAAAACTCTGGGTTGTGAAAACAAAAAAATGTCAAAAATAGGAATGACGTCATAAATTGATATGACATCATAGTGATGCATCATATGTGTGGTAATTCACTCTGCTAATGCCCTGTTCAATTCCAGCAAACAGATTCAAAACGTTGCCTAGTTTCGGAGATAATTTTTTAGGCGATTTCCATTAGCGGAGATATTTTGACGTCATAATTTTTTTTCTAGGGAAATTTTCAAAATTGGTGATGGTTACTGTCTGCGCAGGGTATTTTTACATATATATGCCAAAGTTTCAGGAAAGTTTCGATGAAAAACTGTAAGGCTGTGAAACAAAAAAGTCCACAAGAAGAAGATGAAGAACAACAACGTGAGTGAGACTTAGAGATCCTCCATGAGGATCTAAAAAATGGCAAACCAAGACCCTATTGAGGGAGAGCGAGTTTTCCGAAGATTCGTCTGAAAAAGGATATAATACAATAATGCCGTTAATTATCTTCAAAAGGGGTGTTTTAATTAACCCAAACATCCAATTTTCACTCTTGCACTTCCTTGGAGTTCCCTTAGTATGCATGCAAAGTTTCAGGCTGCTCGGTTTTCATAGTTTTGGAGTTATGGAGGACACGACACGACACGACACGACCAAAACACACACACTATATGGAGATACCCACCCCTACAGCCAAGTGCCGGATTAAGCCTCGGCTGGCCTTAAGGCACATTTTGAAATTTTAGAGAATGGCTGAAAAATTTAAATTAGATTCGAGCTCATGGAAATGGACCCCAGACAAAAGATGAACTGATCAAGAACAAAAATAAACAAAAAAAGACAAAAATGTGAAAGAATTTTTGGCCGGAATTTTGGCTGGCCCTAAGGCACATGCCTTGTCTGCCTAATGTAATCAGCACTGCCACAGCATCAGCAACAGGAAGGGTCATGTTGTATCCCTCTCTGGGGTACAGAGATTACAGTACATCTCAGCCAGGTCTGTTCTCTGTGGTTGACACGAGAAGAGAGAGTATGCCTCAGGATATCAGGATCTCTCCAGATTTATTTTTAGTTTATGTTAATACAGCAGTAGTGACTTCACAAATGTAATCATATGTATAATCTCTCTCTTGGAAGAGTGAGGATGGGAGGAGGGGGGAGATTCTGGCAGATGTGACGTCCAGTTTAACGGCACACACACTGATGAATCACCCTGTCTGTGAAACATCGGGATGACAGTTTATAGCTGGGTCGAGATTCGAACCCAGGCTGGACAGCTTTGAGCGAGCATGCATTCCTCTCATCTATCCAGCCGAGATGTTAACAAAAGTTTCATTTTTTTGGTTTGTATTTATCTATGCTGAAGTGACGGGTCGTATAATGAAAGATCGTACATAAACGGGAAACGTGGTGTAAAATAAAATTGCACCTTTTCAGCGAGCCAGCAACTGCCTGATACACTGCAGTACAATGTGGGGCCAACACAGGTGAGTGGCCCCTAAACATTGTTCACGTCGATCCGATATACACTACTCAGTGACATTGCGAATATTGTAGAGTGCTCACCAATGGCTTAAGAACTCCAACGAAACGGTGAAGGAAAGGCTGGCTCAGCAAGCGATTCGTGATCGCCGATCTGTCATATTAAATACACAGCTCCCAGAGACACCCAAAATATGAAAGTATGTTCAAATTACACAAATAAACACGTTTGTTTGTCTTTTTAGGAGTCGGAACAGTTGCGAAGTTCAATTCTGGAGCTTAAATTTTGTCATTCAGCTTAGTTTAAGAGATTCTCGAGGTTAGGGCATGTGTAGAAATGAAATAAAGCCATGAATGCTTGCATCTCAGGGCGTTTATCAGCATTGCAATGTATCCAGCGATTTGAAGCAATGATGAACAAGCATTCGATAATGAGTGAGGAAAGTGGAAAAAAACAGACAACTTTATCGTTAAGAAATCATTGCGGCTGTGTCAAAGTCAAGGCATAGTTTGAACAGGCAAAAAAACAAGCTCAAATGAGCTAAGATCCCTCATCCTCTTAATGATGACGTCATAAAACGAATATGACGTCATGTGAGTATCAGGTTTGCAATAAAATTATCTGTGCTAATGCCCCGGCTTGATTCCCGCAAACAAATTCAAACAGCATGCCTCGTTTCGGAGATAATGGTATAGGCGATTTCAATTAGCGGCGATATTATGACACAACTTTTTTCTAGGAAAAATTTCCAAAATTGGAGATGGTTACTGCCTGCGTGTGGCTTTCTGCATAAACATGGCAAGTTTCACGAAGATCCGATGAAAACTCTGGGTTGTGAAACAAAAAATGTCAAAAAATAGGAAGACGTCATACAATTGATATGACATCATAGTGATGCATCATATGTGTGGTAATTCATCTCTGCTAATGCCCTGTTCAATTCCAGCAAACAGAATTCAAACAGCTTGCCTAGTTTCGGAGATAATTTTTTAGGCGATTTCCATTAGCGGAGATATTTTGACGTCATAATTTTTTTTCTAGGAGAAATTTTCAAAATTGGTGATGGTTACTGTCTGCGCAGGGTATTTTTACATATATATGCCAAGTTTCAGGAAGTTTCGATGAAAAAAAGAGATTTCTAACATCGGATTTTTATAACGAAAATGGCCGCCAGTCGATGCCTCTTGGATCTAGAACTCGAAAAAAAAAACAAGACGTGCATATGCAAGCCATCAATTCATTTCCTGTGTAACCAGTTGAACAAGATCGGTAAATGCATGTCTGAGAAATGGTTGAGGATGTGCACGATACCGATTTTTTTATCATCTAAAATGGTCGCCAGTCTACCAGTCAGCCATCTTTGATCATATTACAAAATAAAGTGAGTTACACATGTATGCCATCTATGTACTGTGTTGTGCCCAGTTTGAACAAAATCGGACCACACATGTCTGAGAAATGTTGGGGAGGCATTTAAGTAGAAAAATGGCTGCCAGTCAGACATCTTGGATTTGATCTCAAAATTAAAATGACGTGCATTTGTAAGGCACCGTTCATTATCTGATCGCCAAGTTTGAACACCATTGGTACATGCATGTCAGGCATCATACCATGGTGCATGCACACCCGATAGCGAGTAGTTGTGGAGGGTCTCTGAGAGCTGGACCCTCGGAACATTGCGTGTGCCTTTTAAAGGCGAGACGGGATGGAGCGCGTGTCTAGGAGTGCATATCGGAGAATTGGTATAATATCTGAGATGGTACCTAAGAGCGGGTCACGTTGCAAGAGTGCGCGTGGATAAAAAAAAAGTTTGTGGTTTGATCGCCATGTTGACCATTGGATCTTTTTGTCTGTCAGGATCAAAGTTCGTACTGTAGTTTTGGTGTAATCCATATTCAAATGAGAATTTAACCTTGTCCCAGCAATTATTTAACCTGTACGGTTCATTCAAATGTCGTTGAATATAATCATCGCACACATACTAAAATATGCACTTGGTGTCTCTGTCTGTCTGTCTGACAGTTTTTCTCACCTACTACATTCGGTCGTTACTTAATCCAATCTCATCAAATTTGACACTACTATAAGGATCAAATGATGGAGGTTGTAGCGACTTTATTTACCTCCTCCCCAAGAGGGTGTTCCTCCTTGGGTGAAGTCTGCTTAAGGTGTATATCCATGTTAAATAGCTAATTGTGCGTTTTTCCAAAGCCGCTTCTAATAAGAAAAGTAATAAGAGCACTAATGATAATAGCATAATTATATTGTTATTAAAAAATATCATGATACTATAGCGTGTTAACGGTATAAATAGCTTATTGTGGCATTTCACGGGCCTTGAAAATGAGGAAGATAAGAGGCCTACAAGAGGTTAAAATGTTATAAACATAAACACATATGATTACATTTGTGAAGTCACTACTGCTGTTTAACATAAAACTAAAAATAAATCTGGAGGAATCCTGACATCCTTGAGGCATACTCTGCTTCTCGTGTCAACCACAGAACAGACTTGGGCTGAGATGTACTGAATCTCTGTACCCCAGAGAGGACAACAACATGACCCTTCCTGTCGCTGATACCTGGAGAGGGTGGGTGGTGTACTCCATTATAAGTGTGTGTGTATCGTTCATAAAGCAAAACATATTCTCTCTGCTAACTCCCCTCCTCCACGCCTCTCTCTGTCCTATATCCTTGCTCAAACACCTCTAATACAGTGCAGCACCCCCTCCCCACACCTCTCTCCGTCCCACATCTTCCTCTCCCACATCACGTCCAGAGACGAACTTTGATGGTTTAAAGTTCGTCTCAGGACGCATCTGGATGGCGTTCGTCTTCGAAAGTGTCTGGGCGGGCTTTATATCTGGACGGCAGTTTGATTCTCCGGACAGGAATTTTTGTTCTCTGGACAGCTTTGGCTCCGGATGATTCTGGACAGTGTTTGTCTCTAAAAGTGAAAAACACTGCCCAGACGTGGCGGTATTTATGTCTGGATGGGAGTTTGATTCCAGACGCATCCGAGCAGTGTTTGTCTCCGGCAGCTTGGCTCCGGACGCATCTGGGCGGTGTTTGCCTCTGTGCGGTGTTTATCGTATGTCCGGTAGATAATGGATTTCAGACATTATTTTGTTTCCATTGTCACTGTTATTGTTTGCAGAATCATTATGATGAAACAGTAGGAATTGTAATAAACGCTCCACCACTCTCTGCCTTCTGTTCCTCTCACTGCTTTCCCTTCCCCCCACCCTCCTCACTCCCCCCCCCCCCATCCTACACCCATCCCCATTCCCCCTTCCCCCCCCCCTCTCAGTATTCCTTTCAGCGAAGCAACGAGTGGATTTGTTAGTAAATTAATAACAAGAGACTAAGCTGGAGTGATAAACGGAAAAGTGAAATTTTATGGGGAAAATTGCAGAGGAGCTTTGGAAGAAGGTCAAGACAAGCAGCTATGTTCAGGGTGGCGGCCATAACTCGCTGATCTTCACGAAAGACGCACCGTGGGATCTTCAACATCCACTGAGGAATGTTAGCCAACGGGTTCCCCCGGCTCAACGTCCATCCTAGGACGATGCACCTTGTGATGCAACGCACTACCTGCGAAGCACCAATCCGACGGTTTATAGCTGGGTCAGGGATTGAACCCAGGTGAGATGGTTCAAAGGCAATTCATTACTTGCATACCATCACATTGGACTGAGGAATGAATATACCACAAGGCATTAAATGGCGACACACCTATAATAAATAATAAAATAAATAAATAAATAGATGTGTGTGCACTGGATTTTGATGGGATAATAATGTTGTGTCAGACTCAGAATGATAGTGCTACAGGTAGTATTGCTATTCCACAACCAGTGGCGTCAGGGTTTGAACCTTCAACCAAAGATGAGCCAAAGTTAGTGAATACAAGGCAGAGAACGTTCTAAGTTCATAGGATCGAAATGAAGGAATAAATAGAAAGTGGCGAGGCAAGTCAATCGCAGGCCGTGTGTTGGTCTATATTGGTATATCAAGGGGAACCAACCACTTCTCTCGTCTGTGGATTAACCTTTTCTCTTTTGTCTTCTCACCGTGTTGAGTAAAAATATTTTTCTCATTTCTTTGTAATTGCACAGTACTCTGACCCTGAACGCTAGCCTCACCACAAACGTCATTGGGAAAGCCCAGTTTACAGGTGCCGCACATGATCGATGGGTCAAACTTTCCCCTATCTTTTAGTTTCCTTGCATTATCAAAGAGTCATTTGATAGTTCTGTAAATATGAAATCTATTTGGTTCAAGTCTTGATTCATATGAGGAAATACCAACAATTATTTAAAGTAAGGGTTTGGTCGGACAAAAGTTTCTGACATGGTTGTACATCCTCCTTGTTCTGTCGTTTTATTAACAACAGCAAATACAACCCGTCGCGATACCAACCGGTTGCATCGCTGAAGGAATATTAAAGGGGGGAGGGGGGATATAAAGAGGGAGAGGAGGGAGTGAAGGGAGGGAGAGAGGAGGGGGGGAGAAAGAGGGATAGGGTGTGGGAGTGGGAAGGCAGCATGAGGGAAGGAGGGGGGAGGGGGAGGAAGGCAGCAGGAGAGAAAGGAGTGGAAGTCAGTGTGAGGAGTGGGAAGGCAGCACGAGGGGTGGGAAGGCAGCGCGAGGAGAGGGGGAGGCAGCGCGAGGGAGAGGGGGAGGCAGCGGGGAGGATGGCAGCGTGAGGGGAGGGAAAGGCAGCGCGAGGAGGAGGAAGCACGAGGGGGGGGAGGAAGCACGAAGGGGGAGGGAGGAAGCACGAGGGGAGAGGAGGCAGCGTGAGGGGAGGGAGGAAGCATGAGGGGGAGGGGGGAGGAAGCATTGGAGGGGAGGGGGAGGAAGCATTGGAGGGGGAGGGAGGCAGCGCAAGGGGGTGGGGGAGGGGCAGCGCAAGGGGGGGAGCAGCGCAAGGTGGGGAGGCAGCGCAAGGGGGGGAGGGAGGCAGCGTGAGGGAAAGGGGTCAGTCCTTAGCAGTCCCCTTAACAGAAGGGGAGGGGTGGAGGAATAGGGGACAGAGATGGAGGGGCTGGGAAGAGAGGGAGAGAGAGAGGGGAGAAAGCAAGTGGGATAGGGGTTGGAGGGAGAGGGATTGGGGTGTGAGAGAGAGGGAGAGAGACGGGAGGGGGGAGAAGAGACGGAGGGGGGCAGAGAGACGGGGGGGGGGGAGAAGACGGGAGGGGGGGGAGAGAGACGGGAGGGAAGAGTGGGGATGGGAGGAGGGGGGAGATTCTGGCAGATTGTGACGTCAGTTTAACGGCACACACACTGATGAATCACCCTGTCTGTGAAACATCGGGATGACAGTTTATAGCTGGGTCGAGATTCGAACCCAGGCTGGACAGCTTTGAGCGAGCATGCATTCCTCTCATCTATCCAGCCGAGATGTTAACAAAAGTTTCATTTTTTTGGTTTGTATTTATCTATGCTGAAGGTACGGGTCGTATAATGAAAGATCGTACATAAACGGGAAACGTGGTGTAAAATAAAATTGCACCTTTTCAGCGAGCCAGCAACTGCCTGATACACTGCAGTACAATGTGGGGACCAAGGTGAGTGGCCCTAAACATTGTTCACGTCGATCCGATATACACTAACTCAGTGACATTGCGAATTTGTAGAGTGCTCACCAATGGCTTAAAGCACTCCAACGAAACGGTGAAGGAAAGGCTGGCTCAGCAAGCGATTCGTGATCGCCGATCTGTCATATTAAATACACAAGCTCCCAGAGACACCCAAAATATGAAAGTATGTTCAAATTACACAAATAAACACGTTTGTTTGTCTTTTTAGGAGTCGGAACAGTTGCGAAGTTCAATTCTGGAGCTTAAATTTTGTCATCTCAGCTTAGTTTAAGAGATTCTCGAGGTTAGGGCATGTGTAGAATGAAATAAAGCCATGAATGCTTGCATCTCAGGGCGTTTATTCAGCATTGCAATGTATCCAGCGATTTTGAAGCAATGATGAACAAGCATTCGATAATGAGTGAGGAAAGTGGAAAAAACAGACAACTTTATCGTTAAGAAACATTGCGGCCTGTCAAAGTCAAGGCATAGTTGAACAGGCCAAAAAAACAAGCTCAAATGAGCTAAGATCTCATCCTCTTAATGATGACGTCATAAAACGAATATGACGTCATGTGATGTATCAGGTTTGAATAAATTATCTGTGCTAATGCCCGGCTTGATTCCGCAAACAAAATTCAAACAGCATGCCTCGTTTCGGAGATAATGGTATAGGCGATTTCCATTAGCGGCGATATTATGACATCAACATTTTTTTTCTAGGAAAAATTCCAAAATTGGAGATGGTTACTGCCTGCGTGTGGGCTTTCTGCATAAACATGGCAAGTTTCAGCGAAGATCCGATGAAAAACTCTGGGTTGTGAAACAAAAAATGTCAAAAAATAGGAATGACGTCATAAAAATTGATATGACATCATAGTGATGCATCATATGTGTGGTAATTCATCTCTGCTAATGCCCTGTTCAATTCCAGCAAACAGAATTCAAACAGCTTGCCTAGTTTCGGAGATAATTTTTTAGGCGATTTCCATTAGCGGAGATATTTGACGTCATAATTTTTTTTCTAGGAGAAATTTTCAAAATTGGTGATGGTTACTGTCTGCGCAGGGTATTTTTACATATATATGCCAAGTTTCAGGAAGTTTCGATGAAAACTGTAGGCTGTGAAACAAAAAAGTCACAAGAAGAAGATGAAGAACAACAACGTGAGTGAGAACTTAGAGATCCTCCATGAGGATCTAAAAAATGGCAAACCAAGACCCTATTGAGGGAGATCGAGTTTTCCGAAGATTCGTCTGAAAAAGGATATAATTAAATAATGCCGTTATTATCTTCAAAAGGGGTGTTTTAATTAACCCAAACATCC
>CM068967.1:76291471-76315260 GCA_035128595.1 Eptatretus atami
TATATATATATATTGTTGTGGGCTGGGGGTCGGTGGCGAGAACGACCGCTAGGTGGGATAGGTTATGCCGTCTCCCACCAGACTCCCCGGAATTGTAGGCAGTCGCCCCGGATAATTCCGTGAGCTGGCGGGTCGCTGAACCGACCGTGGACGCCAATATCTCAACTACGTAGCGTAGGGTCTATTTGTCTAAAACCAATTTACCGAATTAACTACGCGATTTCGAGTACCGGGGAAACCACGCCCTCGGCACATCTTGCTCGAACCGGGTCACTCTACCGACTGCGGTAGAGTTAAAACTACCGACTACCAACTCCGGTTCGGGTGCAGCCGAGCGGAAACTGCCAAAGCCGTGCCGGCTACGATTAACAGATTGTCGGGGATAAAACCCCGCTTATACTCAGACCCGGACCATACTGGACCAATGAAAGAAGGGACAGAAACGCACTGGGAACATTTATACAAATGTTTATTTACAATAAATGAAGACACAAACCAAGACTTAACGCGAATATGCAAGGAATATTTACAAGGATTCAAGCACTTACACAGTTCTACTTTAAGATGGGCCCACGCGCAGACACATACACAAAAAGAAAAGAAACCTCAGAGTCTTTATTTGACCCACGCAGCTGTGAAGAGAGACAAGCTGGGGGTCAGAGTTCAGTGGGTACCTGGTCATCGGAGGGAAAGCGTGCTCTGTAGTGCGGCACCTGCCAAAGGTCGTCGGTTTGGTCGCAGTCGCACGTGTGGGACTTCGTGGCTCGTGGCAGAGCTCGCGTGGCGAATCGTCGGGATCCACAGAACTCCTCTCCCCATAACAGCCACCGTGAAGAACGAACCAAACTGCTCACAGCCACCGTGAACAAAAACTGCCTGACCCAACCACCGTGAAAACTCTGGTTCCTTGTAACCGCTGCTCGTCACCACACAATAACTCCAGCACAACCCAACAACGCCGCCTCAGAGAGTGCTCGGGAATTTATGGACCTCCCTCAGTGGGGAGGGCCTTGGTCAACACACCTCGCTGTTCGCCTCTGATTGGACAGGTCCTACGGCCCACCTTTCCAGGGCAGGGCCTTGGCCCCTGCCGGGAAACCCCAGCCACTCCTCCACGTGGCTTCGCTCTTGAAGAGTGACAGGGTCAACGCTGAAAAAGTCATCATACAAGAACTACACATTCGTGGGAGCCGAGGACTGGAACCGCGAGGCCCCCTCTCGGCAAGTCAAGGTACGAGCAGCCAACGGTGGTGATGGAGCGTGATGGGCAGGTGGTGATGATGTAATAACCTAACGATAAAAAAAAACTCACAACGCACATATTCGACTCTCCCACTAGACAAAAGGAAGGGACCAGTCTCACACGCTACTTACAGGCCTAACTAACTTTTGGGACCTGAATGTTGAATGCACATGGTTTCCAGATCCGTAACAATACATATATATATAATATATATATATATAATATATTATATATATATACACACACACATGTTTTCATAAAGCGGATGTGGGTTATTGCTGGCACCCCTGAACAAATTAAAAAATTCCTGCCTAATGTGCAGGGCAGAGCCCCAGCCCCATCTCAGCAATGATGCAAACATCGGGTCAAATCTCGGTCCAACATGCACTCTCCAACAATGACAGGATTCGATGCAAGGAAGAAAAGTATATTTCGGACACGCAATGATCCAGGAAGAGGGGAAGTTTCTAAAGTTAAACAGCATTTTACCATAACAAAGGTCACACACAAATAATCCACTGCAGTGTTTGTAGGAAATAGTTAAAGGTTTAACACAAAACTGTTCTTGATGTTCATTCACAAACTTTGAACAAAGCAAATGTTGTTTGGCAAATAAATGGCACACATGTCATCTTAAAACGATTGATGAATTGATGACTAAACATGTACGATTCAAGTTAATCAATAAGACTTTAGGATCATTACCCCACGCCTGCGAAGCGAAAAGTAGGGTTAAACAATTGGTTCACTTTGTCCGTCTGTCTGCGTCTACAAACGTGAGTTTATGTTCGAGGAACAACTTAATTTCAATTGAATGATATATTTTTAACATGAATTGGAAAACGAACCTGCAGTTTAACAGTACCTTGCCTTTAAATTAGTCCTGATCGCCCTTGCAGAGAGAGGAGTGAGATAATTGTCTTACTCCATCTGCCTGTCTGGCAGTCAAACAAAACTGAAAATCATTCCAAACAGGAAACTTACAGTTTTTGAGGACGTCATGAAGGACACAAACAACAGGCACGAATAACGAATGTAACATGTTGGATAAGGCGGTGTAAAAGATACTGCATCAACGGCAGTAAACTTCTGGAATAATTTTTTTTTATCGGACCTTTACAAACTTTATTTTATTTCAATTGAATTATGTACTTGAGCACTGGAGAACACAAATCGACTTTTTGGCACTTCCAAAATCCCTCCGTTTCGTAGTCAAACCTGTATAGAAAGACCGCTCAAGGGAAATGGAAAAAGTGGCCTTTATAGACAGGTGGTCTTTCTGTACAGGTTTGCAGCTGCCATCTTGGCACCCATTTTTTTCTGCAATACAGCGAAGATATTCAAGCACAAGTCCACGAGTGTTCACAGTAAGCAAACCTGCCTTGGTGACCTTTACTACCATCGCCAGAGGAGAGGGAATTGCATTTGGGTCCATTTGATTGTTTGTCTGTCTGTCTGTTCGTCCGCACTGAACGCGAGTATGTGTATGAATTACATTAGACCCTTTAGATCCTTAAGCACCTTTAAAACCATGAAAACCCTTTATAACCCGAAGACCCCAAGACCCCGAACACCCTCAGGTCAGGTATAGGAGCATTTGCCGGAGCAGCGAGTCACTGCGTCCACTTTCCGCCTGTACTCTAGGGGCCTCCGTCTGGCCATCCCCATCTCCTTGAGATGCTGATCAACCTCCTGCAACCACAAAGCACGTGGTCGGCCTATTGGCCTCCTCCACTCACGAGGGAGGCTCCCTTGCTGAGAGAATCTAGTGAGCAGGATTAGCGTAAGGAAAATGAGCCACATGTCCATACACCCACAGTTGACGCTTATGCACTAAACAGGCAACAAATCTCATCTGAGTCTCTCTCAGCAACTTCTCGTTAGACACAAAGTCTGACGTTTAGACCCCTAAGACCCTTTATACCATTTAAGACCCTTAACACTATTTAGACGCCTAATACCCTTTAAGACCCCCAAGACCCCTTTAGACCTCTTAGATCCTTCAATACCTTATAGATCCCTTTGACCTTTAGACAGTTTTTATACATTTTGGGACCCTTTAGACCCCTTCAGACAATTCCGACCCTTCAGACTC
Source organism: Eptatretus atami (assembly GCA_035128595.1). Lineage (NCBI taxonomy): Eukaryota > Metazoa > Chordata > Myxini > Myxiniformes > Myxinidae > Eptatretus > Eptatretus atami. The sequence continues at coordinate 76,294,810 of CM068967.1, forward strand.
CAAATTACACCCTTTAGACTCCTTCGACCTTTAAAACCGTTGAGACAAGTGTCGAGTGTCTAGTCCACCAATGCCTTAAAGAAAAGGCCAGTCTCATCCATGCTGTATATGTCCTGTAGATCGTGACCAGCACAAAGTCTGGGAACCTTGACTCTCCATTCCTCCACTGTAGCACTGTCAACGCCACTGCTCGCACCACTAATTTTTCCGAAGATGATGGTATGTCTCCTCCTGAAAGCTTCCAGCCATCCATTTGATCCCGTGAAGTCATGAACCTTGAGCTGTTTAGTGATTTTAAAGGCCTCTCTTGAAGCAGAGGACTAGAAACAGGAAACATTCTCACAGTTGAGTTCGTAAACCACTCGTAACACTTCTTAAACCACTTGACCTCTTTGATTCCCGTCTTCCGAATCTTTATTTTTCTGTTGAAGAGGAACATTGCCCTCAAACTCTTCCATCCAGCCTCTCTTCCTCTTCACGATGTTTTGGATCTGCGTCTTTAGACAGTGATGGCCTTGCATGTTAAGCGTCTCGGTGATCACTCTGCAGCTCAACTTATTCTGGTCATGCACCTTGATCACCTCCATTTTGATCACCAACGACAGCCGATTATGCGATAACTTCCCGGGATTCACAAAAGAAGCCATAGTTCAGCGTTAATCAGGGGATGAATTTCAGAGTTTGTCATCACACTGAAAACCGAGTCGAATTTGAATATTGAAAACACAATCCAAATCGGAGTAGATGACAGAAGTGATCGTACAGAATTAATTGACGATAAAACACAAATGCACTGAAACATGGAACTCGGAAGTTCCGTACAGCCCGTGGCTAGATGCAAAACCCAATTTTTTTAAAAAAAAATTTAAATATGATCTACGGCTCACAATGGAGCTGCCACTCACGCATCTTACACACATGGACATAGACGGGATACAACAAAGGACTATTAAATGAGACATACACAGCCACTGAGTTTTGGGGAAGCGGCGTCACGTCTCGAGATACTCGGGGTACCAGCAACGCCAAAATGATGGCGCTGCTTTGCCCACTGGTTATACTGGGTGGTTTGCCATTGCCTTCCCAGCGTTGTTTGTCTGTGCTCTATCCTTTTAAATGCTGAACATCAAGCAAGGGAGCAGCACATACCATTTTTAAAGTCTTTGGCATTACTGTCGGGGTTCGAACCGCTGACCATCCAGATGCAGAGTGGATGCTCTACCCATTACATGACCGAGTCTGATATTGATCGCAGAGATCTGTTGGGGTGTTTTGTGTGAAAACTGTTTTATGCATGGAAAGTGACTGAATTGACCGATTTACAATGAAATCAATTTGTTGTCATTTCATACGCAGCCCGTGGCTGCTTGATTGCATCAATTTTTGTAAGCACGGCTGTGCCGCTGATGCAGTGCCTGTGACCAGTTAGCTGGTATTCATCTTGCCAACTCCTGAAGGATGACAGGCTGACTCAACCTACCTGGTGTTATTTCATTGGCAGCCAGGAGCTTGAAAACAAAACCCTAAGTTCTTCAGCCAGCCACCTTAACCATTAAACCAACACCAGGCTAATGAAATCAATGAGCGTTGTGTACAAATTTGAGGTTACAAAGGGAAGCAATTGGGTGGCCACTGGTTGCGTTATACAGGTGATTGTTTTGTACAGGTTATTTAGCACAGGTTTTCTCTGCGGGAGAAATTTAAGTGGTCGCTAAGGCAGGTTTGACTGTATTTAGGCAGAATATTATAGAAACTATGTCATCTTGACCAATCAAATTTGCTGCTTGAAGACCCCGTGCATGTCCTCGTTTCTCAATACTGTGCGGGAACAGGTGTTCTATAGACTCTCTAGTTTGTTTTAAGGTGGTCGTTATCTGCATTTGCTGTACAAATTATCCATCAATTTATTCAACAGATAATGGGTCTCATGTAAAAGCTGAACGAATGAGGGGTCACATTAACACAGCGATGGAGCAGAGCAAGTTTGCATACGGAGGGGGGGGGTGGAATTAAGAACATATAAATGGCCAGACAGCATAGTTTGGACATATAGACAAGACAAAAGGACCATTGTGGGACGAGTGGACAAGGAATATGTATGGAGAGAGGAAGCCTGAGAAACAAAGTAAAGGTGGAACAGTGTAGGATGGGCAGGAGAGGAGAGTTGGTGAGAATGAAAAATATTGGGAATAGGAAGATGAGTGAAATGGGGGGGGGGAAGTGTTGCAAAAGAGCAGCTGCAAAAATGAGGAAGGTGTTTTTCCTTACCCACGTCAGCAGGGAACGGAGGTTTGAGTCGTGGCTTTCCTTGCTTCCCTTCTAAGGACTCGATCAGGGCGGTTTCTTCTCCACAGATGTAGGCACCAGCTCCTCGATGAACGAACACATCAAAATCATAGCCAGAGCCACATGAATTCTGACCAATGAGGCCCTTCTCGTATGCCTCTCTGATTGCCACCTGGGGTTATGATTTTGGAATTAACGATTGCATATTATGAACATGCTTTTTACCGATGTGAATAATGAAATTTTTAGGTTACCCAAAATAAGTCTGATGTCTACCGAGAAACAATTCTCCAGAGAACCAGAGATAGAGTCCATGGACCATTTACCCTGAAAGATGACGCACGGTGAAAATGCGAGTTTGCATTTATTATCACCCCTGACTATCAGACATATTGCTGTGCATGCTTTTGAGTGTACATGCCCCACCCACAACTACAAGCGATCAAAGGGGGAGAACTGCACATGCCAGGAGTCGATTCTGGATTTAGGGAGTGCCCGGTCTTTTTGTATTCAACCAGAGTGTGGTTGTTGTGGACTTGCGTGCCCTGCAGAACCTTGGGGAAGTGTGGGAGGGGTGGGGGGACAGGGCACAGAGAAAAGGAGTGAATGGGTTCATGAAGACAAAAAGAGGGGTGAGGAAATAAGTCAGCAGACCACCGACCTGTCTGCGATGGGGGATAATGTGACAAGCATAGACGCGCTTCAATTTGGGAGATCCATGATCTGAAGGCCCATGGGTTCTCTACTGTTGTTCAAGCTGATTTTCCTTGTTAATTGCAATGGACTGGTGTAGGCAGGCAGCCACAATTGGTCAAAATGCAATTGTGACCACATGTGCTTGCAGCCAATCACGCGAGAGCAGAACAATTTTTTCCACAACAATTACTCAGAATTCACCAAAGTTGCAAATGTTTGCTGCTCAGTGGGCTCATGTGGGGAGCGAGGGTGGGCGTTGGTCATATGAACGGCGTTAAAGTTGAAAAAGTATATCAGTCACGACTTTTGAAAATTTTAAATTTATTTCACTGTAACCTCAAACTAAGTCGGCTGGTCATGAGACACAAGTCAAAGCTGTGATGCTTTATAAACAAACTGTATCATTTTAAGAGTATAGAAATAAGAAAGCCCAAGCTTTCTGGAGGCGGGGGTAATTTGTTTTTCGAGATGAAACACTAAATCACCAGCTAATTGACAAGGATACAGTGAGTTAGTTGTCATCGTGTGTTTATACACACTACGTTTTAGTGGGTTTTTGTACATTCACAGGGACCAAGCACTGAAAAACTTTATAACCACCATTATGTTTTTGCGTCCAACATGCGGTGCTTGCGACACTTCGATGAGTTAAGAGGCAGAAACTTATTTTGTTTCGATTCCTCAGATGAAACTTGCTGCATCCTGGCTTCAATCTCCGGCCGAAAATGGCAGATCAGAACCCTGCAGCCCAACAACAACAACACAAAAATACAAAGCAATTGACGACACGATTCAAGTGATTTGTGACAAATAAATTAACACCACAATAACTCGTCAATTACCGAAACCTTTATCCTAATGTCGTGGCAGGAATGATACTTGAGGAGATAAAACACTTGCAAGGCAAAACCATCAAACAATCAAGGTAGTTCTTGACATGACAGCGAACACAATCACACAAGCATACAGTTATGACGAAATGCCCTGTCTCATATCAAGAAACTGAGCTTAGGCACTGTTATATGAACAACTTGGTATTATCGTTTATTCCAGGGAAACCTGCAAATAAATTCAAAATACAAATGGAATGCTCCTGACATTTTGAAATTTCAAACTATTACATCCTTGGTTTAAATGTCTGCCACCACACTGCCACCAATGCATAATCCCAAAGCGCAAACAGCTCTGCTGTACCGACCTGCACAGGCCCAGGCTGCACCATCACGAGCGCACAGATGTGTGCCCTCGATCTGCTTGGTATCTCTCACACGCATATCTTATCTCTCACACGGCATTCCCTCACAAAGCCCACCATCATTTTTCATCCATCCCATACCTGTCACAACAGCAGAGAATGTGCGTCATAAGTGTCGCGAAAAAATGAATAAAATGTTTTAAGAAATGTGTCCCTACAGGGACCAGCACAAAAGTTCAAAATCAAATGTTTGCTTCTAATATTGGATCCCAGGTTCAAGTCCCACACACTGCACTGTGTTGATTGTCTACAAGATCTTGTATACCTTATAATTACAAAATGACAAAACCCTGACAGGATAATATTTTTGTACAGGACCAGGCACAGCGGCGATCCGGTTGTGCTGCGTAAGAAGAGTGCGAATATGGGTGTAAAGCGTGTGACGCCGCAATCCAGTTGATGGCGGGTGGCCTAGAGGTGGAGGGATTGGACGGGTGTGGAGGCGAGGGGAGCCCCCGCTAGAACCAATCACACCAATTCAACTTCAAACTTGCATCGACAGACAAAACAAATTTATTCTAATTAGAATATAATTACTTACCTTTTCGCGATTGGGTTTTTGACTTGCAAGAATGCTGTAAAAGGATCCTGGTGAAGGACTTGATCTTTTCAAATCCTTGTGTTGCATATTTGTTCTGGTGAGTTTTGAACATCACACATCCTTGTGTTTGCCAGCTGATGATCGATTGCAAACTGTGCATCAGAAGTCATGCTCATTGTCGAAAAGGACACGTAAACAAGATATTTGTTCGTCCTTCTGATGAAACTTCGTGTCAGACTTTGCGCACCATGACACTTCGTAATCTTTGGCTTTTGATGTTTGAAGACCTCAGATCAAGCCCCTTCGTCTATGCTTGCTCATTGAGAATGACAACAAATATGGTGTGCCACTTGAAACTGTATGGAAAAACGTGACACAGTTTTTCTATGGTTGAAAACTTACTGGTTTGACTGGGACCCATCTATGACTTGTTAAAAGAAATATTAGTTTCGAAAAAAAAAAATCGAAACCGAGAATTCAGAAGTTGAGCGTGGGAGCGACCAGAGTGGAAAAGCAAAAGAGCCTCAACAATGCGTGGAAAGTGATGGGTTAGGCAATATGACCCCAAGCCTTTCTTTCCAGCCCTATTGCAAGGGTCAAAAAAGAAATTAAGCATGCATCCAGTTTGATAATTAAACAAAGTACAAAATACAAAAAACAACCAAACAGCGCCATAGATAATAAACAAAACCTGCCAGCTTTGCAAAAGCCAGTGCAAAATGAGAATACTCAAAAACAAGCCATGAATCACGTTTTAATCATTCATGAACACCTTGCACCCAACACAGACTAGAAACTAAGACATGGGTGGCGTCTGCGAAGCGGCAAATTCAATTGTATCAAGGATGATGTAAAATGGCGTAAGTACAAAATAAATAAAATTTATACATTGTCGAGCCGTATGAGAGCCTAAAAGAATTTTGCCAATTACTGCTAACAGAAGGTTCTTGAAGTCCATAAAGGCAATTTGTGTCTTGTGTCGAGTATTTACATTCAATTGAAATAAAAATGAAAGTTTTTATGGTTATAGAAAAAAAAAAAAATACTCGTTTTCGCAAGTGAATCCTTAATTGCAGCGTCTTTTATACCACCATATTTTAACAAGTCACAAAATGTTCTTCATTGCCTGTTGTTTGTGTCCATGACTCCCTAAAAAACAGTAAGATTTCCTGTTTGGAATGATTTTCAATTTTGTTTCAACTGCCACAGTAAAAATAATCTCACTCCTTCCACACATGCGTAATCCATAACAATTTGCCAAATTCAGAGCCAAACTACTGCTAAACTACAGTTTAGTTCTGATTCTGTTCACAAATCAACAAAATAATTGAAATGAAGTTGTCCTCGATCATAAACAGAGGTTACAGACAGACAGATATAGTATAAACCAATGCTTAAAGACAGTTGTTGGGTCGCTATGACCTTCGCTTGATTCGAAGGTTGTTGTAATCACATTAATATCGTTTGGGCAGTTCTTTTTCTTACATTTAAACTCAAAATATGCTAAAATTAACTTTCAAGTCAAACCTGTTTCATGATCGAAAAAACAGACCGAATTTTACCGAAATGCTATGACGTCACGTTCTCCGAAAACTTCGTTGTAAGATTCGGAAACAGCGGTTAACGAATGGCGAGATTGCGATATCAGAGAGTATATTCAGCGGCGATGAAATTGAGTGTTTCATTCCGATATTGCCGAGACGAGTCGGGATGATGGAATTTATACGACTGGAGTTTCTGGCCCTGAGCATAAAATTTGAGCACTTGCAAAGTGCCAGGAAAACGGCCTATTTTCAGTTGCAAGTGGCAGACTGGACTGCCCGGCAGTTCACACTGACAGACACCACCAGAAGATGGTTTGTAGATTTCATTTCTTGTTCGTGCATGAAATAATGAAATGTTGATATCGTTCTGTGACTTGAGTATAATAATTTAACCCTCTAGAGGTCTAGTCACTCAATATCAGAAATAGAATGAATCAATAATACTCCAAATTATAATTTACACCATAGCCTTGCGCGTGAATGTCTGACAGCTGGCTTGACCCCAGCGAAAAGGTAACAGTATAGAAACAAACCCCCAACTTCAATGAACTGTTGTGGCATATAAATACCAAAATCAGTTTAGCTCATTGGGAAATATTCTACCAAATTTTAAAAAAAAGTGGAAAATGATCAATTTTACAATTGAAATGAAATCGCCCAATTTGCTGATGCTGTTAAAAAAAGTAATTTAATCACAATTAAGTTGATTTGTTGAGAAATTTTTTCATCTTTGGTTTTCAGAAAGTTTATTTATTGATTTTCCATGTACCTTAGAATACATTTCAAGTTTCACTAAACCAAACAATTGATTCTGTGACAGAGCAGTATCTTGAGAACTTGTCAACCAACAACTATATTTACAGAGTGCGTGATCAGGTGTTTATGTCATCGTAATCCTCGGCTGTGAATATGGTCACCACAAATGACAAGTCTGTCCAAGTCCTCTTACCTTTCTTTGGGGAAAATTGCGCGTTTTGTTGTACAAATCTTAATCCACTGCCGGCGAATGTTTGATTCCTTCGGGAACGGTGGACGGATTATCCGTTTTCCAGCCATTTTCGCCAAAACATGACGACACACGTATAGAGCATGCAGCTGATCACAAATATCCAAACAACTTTGTTCTACATAATGCAAAAAAAAAGATAATTAACAGTTGCTAAGCTCAAAAAAAAGCAAAAAACGCCCCGCTGAACTGGGACACTTTCTTTCAATGACGGATAAGCATTCCGCTTTGTTTTGTGAGAACGTGACTGTCACCATCCATTAAATGGCACGCGCTGTTTTTTCAACCAGCCTCGAGAAATAAACAACTTTCGGAGTTTTAAATGTCCATTATTTTCCCCAATAGTTAGCAACCACAATAGTTGCATCGAACTATTTCATGCACATATAATCATATGAATAAATTTCAGAACATGTTGTGACCCGCAACCTGCTCTTTAATTTCTGCCTTTTGCTTTGCATGCCTGGGGTAATAAATAATACTAATATAAAGAAAAGAAAGACGAGAAGAAGTAAACAGACAGACAGATCATAAACAATTGCTTGCATTATGCTTTTCGCTTTGCACCAATGGGTAATAAAATAATAAGAGAAGTAAAAGAAGTAGAATAAGTACATGAAAGAAGAAGAAAAAAGTGCCTATCATACTGACACCCTCTGAAAGCACTTCTCAATGAAGCAGTCCACTTTAAAGAAGTTAGCGGCATCAAAAAAAAACAGGCCAGCGACGTGACCAAGCTTGACCCACTCTGCATAAAACTCGGCATTTCTTTACAAAAAACATTTTCATGTGATGCAGTCAAAGCGAAACACTTCTGAAATGGGGGGGGGGGGGGGGGGGGTATTTGGGACCGAAGTAACAGATTTCAAAAGCAGGCAAAGACCATTTACAACCACGATTTGAAAAAATAAAATACTTGACAGAATTAAGTCTCATCAAGACAAAGCCCCCAAACACACCGATAAAAAAAATGGGACGTGTAAATTTTACATTTAAATAACAAATTAAACAAACAAACAATTCATCGCATGTTGGTAAATTGTATGCAAATAATAATTTAGGGGTTTGTCAGTCGTATGTAGTACAGGGATGTCAACAGAATATAGGAAAAAGTCTGAAGTGAGGGCGAAGCCCGAGGGGGGCACGAAGGGTGTATCCCCCCTGTCCAGAAAATTTTCTAATTCTAAGATAGCTTTGGATGATTTGAAAGCATCCAAAAAATGATTTTTATTGGGTTCCTTACTCACTCTAAATCAAAATAAAACCTTCAACTTAAGTCTGTGTTTTTGTCATGTTTGTCAGACAAATTCAGTCCTTGCAATATCAAAGCAGTCAGCAGCATAACTCCTCCTGAAATTGGTTTCCGCTAACAATCACAATGTTTAGAGCCCAATGTCTAGAGTCGATAAACAAGATTTACTAGTAAGTAGTCACAGTCAAACCAGATTTAAAATGGAACAGCATTTGTGACAGAAAAAGAAACACATCCGAGACAAGACAGGCTACTTCCTCATCAGATTCTTCTGATGGGCAAGTCTAGCAGTCTTTGCTGCCAGCATACTAAGTTCTTTCGCCTTCCCTAGTGCACTTGGTGGTTCTCTGACTCAGAGCCATAGCTTCCAGTCTCTTTTTTCTCTCCTTGTCTCTTTTCAACTGAGCCTCTTTTTCCACCTTGTAGCTGTGCGCATGGTTTTTGACCAGGAGTAACATTAACCGGATCAAACTTTGGTCATCCCTCTTTAAGTATTCCACTGCTGACTTTCCAGATGCCCTCAGTGAATATTTTACAGTCTGAATAGCCTGTATGTTCTCCGGTGCAACTCTTGCTGTTTTGATGATATAACGTCTCCCATGACATTGAAGGATCCTTCAACTTGGGTCCATGGAAGCAGACAGAAGTGCCTTCACCAAGTTTACTTAGCGAGGTATACTTGTCCTTGTTGAAGACCTGGTTTGCCCACCACTCATCAATTCGCCATCCATCTTCTGGGGGCAGCCAAGTTTGCATCTACATGTACTGTCGTACCTCAAGGTCATAGGCAACCTTCTCTTCCTCATTCAAGACATTGGTCATCAAGTCTGGAAGTCGCAACATAAGCTTCACAGTCACATCATGGCCTCTACAGGTTGGGTCAATAGCTGATGCTGCACGGAGAATGGATTCAGTATCGGCATCTTCTTCAAGAGGACATCCCACATGTGCTAAAGGCTTCCTTCAGATTGTTTTGAAGTCCTTGACAGTCGTGTTGGATGATGTAGACAGTTCAAGATGGACTTTGCTTTTCCCATGAACATATCTTCAACATTCAACAAGTTTTGGGCATTCCCTGGGCCAACTTGCAGTGGATTGTAGCCTTCTGTAGGACAGATCATTAATACCCTGGGCTTCACATAGCAGGCTAGGAACTCCTTCAGAAGACTACAGATCTCGTCATGATTTTGTGAATCATGGGAGACCTGTTTGACAGCACTACATACTTCTGAGGAGAGGTAACACTGCAACATAAACCTCCAAGATGAGGCGCATCTTTTTTCTCACATAGAACAAACCATCCAAGATGTTCGTTTGCGTTTCTTTCCATCTTCGGTATATTCTTCTTCTCAAGAGTGGAATGTATTTCTCGTATCTGCCTGTGCAGTTTCAGTCACCAATTTCCTGTGATAGATTTCAGCCAACAGTGCTTGATATTGAGGGCGATGTGCCTTGGGTAAGAAGCCATAGTAGAAAACTGTGAGGGCATCAAGCTGACGCACAGTATCCACACTCAAGTCGTAGCCGATAGCCAGCGATGGCTGATGAATCGTTCAGGCATGTTGAATTGGACATCAACGAGATACACACCTCCTGATACAGTCTCTCAGATAACAGACCATTTCATATCATGTAAGTAATGTGAATAATTGACTCACACAACCACAAATGGTTTGCAGAATACCTTTGCAGCATTATGTGCATGGTGGCAAGTGTCACCATCAATGTCTAACAAGTGTGGGGCATTCTCTCCACGGATGCGAGTTCAAAGCCAGTCTTGGAGCCACGCATGACGTTGCATGAATCCAAGAGCATAGACATCAAGTGGTAAATGGAATGTCCTTTGCCTCAAACAATGCAACAATCTCATCATGTAGAGATTTACTATCCATGTGGACTACATCAATAGATGCCAGATGTTTCACCACAACCGTTTGGTAGTTCGCAGAAGTAACTCACGAGAATCGCAAAGAATCCTTTTGAGACTCTCAGAGGTAGACTCATCAATGTCAGCGAGAAAAAGCACGTTCTCAACTGCTGCAGATCTCTTCCTCCAGTGTCTTTGCCAATCCATGCCTGTCTTGTACGAGGCAGACACACGATTCATTTTGATAATAAGTCAAAGCCTTTGGGTCTTTAGCTAAAGTTTTTGATAATTCGATCACTTTTGGCACCAGAGTAAATGGCAATGAATTTTCACAGACGAATTCCACACACCAATGCTTCAGCGTTGTAACTCGATCCTGGACTGGTGCAACCGTTTTAGTGATGGTCTCGTTGTTTAGCAGCTGTAACCGGCATTGAACCTGAAGAGGACATAAAATAGTCATGACGGCACCAGAGAAGTTTACCCAACTGGTGTCATGGCAATTCGAAATTCAAACATTCATTTTCCAAGGAAAATATGAATGTTTTTGAAAGTCAAGCGATTAAGGATTTTGACAATTTCGTCTGCAGCAATTTCTTCAGATTTTCCATTTATTCTGACATTCAAAATTGAAATATCTCTGTTATTTGTGAAGAATTGACCCCAAACCATTTTCATTGATAGCCAATTATAAAATTGCATTTATGATAAATTATCAAGAGTTCACCCCAATTTGACCTTTAACCTTGACCTCTGAGCAGACCAGGCCAAAAAGGGCCTAGCTAGGCACTGGGAACAGACCAAAACCACAGATGGTCCACCATGCCCACGTGCAGCGTCCGCAAAGATCGTTTGGTTAATGTTAGTTATATTTTTGCCGTACGTAATTGGCGCTCACTCCGAGCACGTGTTCTAAGGCGCCAAAGGCCGTGGGCGTTATGATATAGGGTTATGATAGGCTTTTTGGCGGGGAGGGGGGCTTACCTGGAATACGATAATTTCCTTTCACTTGCCTTGGCAGCCTTCACATGTTTGCCGGTGGTGCATGCTTTTAAAACGACCGATCCCCGACTGCCGTAAGCCAACTCGGAGTTGCAGATAATACAAACAGCACGGCCAGCAGTCTTGAGTTTCCTCAACGACGTCCCCACGATCTCGCCGTCATCGGCCTTTTTCCCAGCCAGTCCCATCGCCAACGGTTTCTTTAAACCGCTTCCTTATCAACACGATAGCTTCCGATTCTAATGCAGGGTTGCGTTCAACGATATTCAGGTCGTTGATATGCAGACATGACGATTTAAATCACAATACATGCACTGCCATGAATAGTACAAAACGAAACTAAGAGCCTACTATTATGGGATGCCAAAATCTTCTAACCAATCACGGTACTCACACGGCCACGTGATACTCGAATGATCAGGTCATGCTGTTCCTAATATGGTCTAGGTACGAGCTGTAGTGAATGAGTTCATTCATAAAAGATTGGCGGGATGTCCGCGTAGCAACCTCGATGCTGGTTTTATCGCCGTGAAATTGGACCGCTGATAGAGCGCGGGAAGTTTAGCGCATTAAATTAACGATTCTCAGACAGCCGTTATGGCATGCGTCTCGTCTGGACCGGGAGGCCGGGCATGCCGCGTTTCGCCAGCGGCTTGTTCAGCGAACTTTCTGAGTTTTTGACTGAGCTTCCATAGTCTTTGCCCCTACCCTGGATAGAGAAGACCCCTACCCCCCCCCCCCCCATGATTTTTATTGCAAATCTGACGAATCACAGGACCCAACTTGCCGAATGAAAGTCGGATTTCCGCCTTTCGGCGGAAATTTGACATCCCCGGTAGGTAGCAGTGATGACAAAATGGATCGAAAATAAATTAAGAGGAGAGCGAAGTCGATCGAGCCATCGGAAATCCCCACGCTTCCCACCTAAAGTAAAGTTTCACCAGGAATGACTCGATATCAAATTTGTGTAAAACAATTTTTTCCTGTTTTTGACCCCTTTGACAATGTCTCCATCTCCTGAAGCAAGAATCGGGGATCAAATCTAAAAACTCATTACACGTTCTATGTTTCCCCCAATGTTGATTGCATATACAAGTTTCATTCAATAATGTTTTTAAAATGAGCCCGTAATTGCATTTTTTTGGTATTTGCTTTTGACCCCATCGCAGGTCAAAATTATACTGTTCTTACACCTTCGTGCCACGTGGTGATCGTAACTACCAAGTATGGTGAAAATTTGTGCCCAACTGTTTAGGTCTTTAGGAGGAGATACCGTGACAGACAGACAGACAGACACAGACGAACGGAGTCATTAACAATATCCCCCTTTTTTCATTTTCAGAAAGCGTGGTGATAGTAAATTCAAGGTGATACGTAGGTAGGTAGCGTGATGGTGAAGTGTAACAAATAAATAATTCAATGTGGTACGTAGGTTTACAATGGTAAAAGGTGAAAAATAAAAAAACAACCCTTTTTACAGCCATTTTTCCTGCTGAGCAGGGGTTAGTTTTCTGCGGGCCACATGCAAACATGGTTCCCTTCTTGAGACAATTTTATGGCTGATGCCCTTCCTGACACCAACCCTGGTCGCCTCTTACGACACACAGGGATATGGTACACCTATTCCAACCCGGGCATACACCGGGACCAGTACACTGGACTCATTTCGTCGACCTCGAAGGATGACAGGCTTAGTCAACACCCTGGTGTTAATTCAGTGACCAACGGGGTTCAAACTCAGGACCCTAGGATCCCAAGCCAGCCATCCTCACCACTAAGCCAACACCAGGCTACAATGGTAAAAGGTATATTCATATATAAATGATTCAAGTTGGTATGTCGTAGTGGTGATGGTAAAGTGTATAAAATAAATAATTATTTCAAGGAGGTATATGTCAGAAGCAGCCACAGTGATGGTAAAGTGTATATAAATGGATCCAATCTCAAAATCATTGACGTGCCTCATACCAAGATATCATTGCAGACATTGCCAAATATGAAATAAATGCGTCCAGTCATTTTCGAGTAGAGGCTACGGAGAGACGAAGAACAGACGGGCGGTCAAACAGGCCCAAAATACAAGCACCCAGCTGGGCTGAAACCAGCTCGAGGTTAAAAATAAATCGTACTGTGTTGATGTGCTTGATAAAAGAGCCAAAGAATGAGAAGAGAGAATGAGATGAGAAAGAATAAGGGCAGGTGCCAAAACATAAATAAATTATTAACACCTTGATTCCAAGTCTCACGAACATATTGCTTGTACGGTCACCACAAGACCACCTCAACACTTTCGAAAAAACAAATAACTTTTCATTCATTTTCCCAGTGCTGTGATTTACATTGGAGCTGTGACAGCATTAACGATCAATGTAGTTCACACATCATTGGCACACATTTACCTTCACGCACGGCGTGCACTGCCCACAACTCTCGTGCTTGTAGAACTCAATGAGACGGGCAATTGCTCGGATAACGTCCGTCTGCAGTGAATGTCAATAAATCAATCTTACGGTCATCCTCCATCGTCCAAGAGCCTTGATTGTGCAACCAAAACATAATCTGCTCATTAACTGCAACAGAAAACTGCGAAGCATTCCCCTTATCAATCTGAATGATTAACGGTGGTAAAGAGACGACGAGCTATGTGCTGCACCGAGCTCACCGACTTGTCCATGACAATGAGCGCCGCAGTGCCGAGGCAGAGTTCACCTCAACCAGAGCATCAAAATCCATCATGACAGTCTCGCAAACAGATTTGGAAGAATAGGTGTCGACGAGCCGCCTGGAATTATGGCGAGGAGGTTATCCCAGCCACCACGTACGCCTCCTGCATGAACAACAGCGAAGGCCTATGAGCAGCATGTCCGAGACATACGAGCCAATTGTTTCGTTTCACTTGCAGGACCTTACATGCCACCCAAGTGTGTTTGTAAGCCTGCCATTACAAACAATGGCTCATATCACCAAGGAGTCTAAAATAAACATGGTGGTAATCACTTTGCTTCTTGAAAGCATTGCTATTGGCTGAGCAAATAATTACTCAAAACTAGAAAGAAAGCATTTCTACTTCTGATAAAATGAACAAGAGCAAACGTAGAAGAAGAAGAAGAGAAGAAAAAAAAATTTATTCAACACCATAATTATAAAGAAAAGAATCTCAAACTGATGTGATATTTTCTAAGTCCAAAAAGGTATAACTGAAAAATTGATGAAACGCCCTGAAACTCGAACTTGTTCTGTAACTCATCATCATAAAGCCACGCACCAAGTTTCAGTTTCAATATGTTAAGAGGGTATGGGAAAAAAAAGTTTGAGAAACCACAGGTGGGACGGACAGACGGGAGACCAAACCTATAGTCCCCTCCTGTGAAACCGGTGGACTAAAAAAACAAATCGATAGAGCACAGACAAACTCTGTGAGTTGACAACTGGTGGGACAATGGGGGGTGGGGATGAGTGAGGGAGGAGGGTTCTCCTTAATCGTCCCACGGACTGTGGGACAAAAGTGACGTCAAGTTCATGTTGCAGGCACTCAGATGACACCTGGAAGTTAGGGCACTTCCCCAAGGTCGCTGGCTGGGTTTGTCTTTAGTAGTGTCTGGTGTTGTCTAATACGTCCGCGTGCAAGTGTGCAAGTAACTCGCTATTCCATGAGCGTTAGTAGCCTTAACCAAAAAAATTATAAACAAACAAAACATATATTTGGTTTAAGAGTAATGTATATCCCTGTACCAGCATGCCTCTCAATCAGCTCTCTCATGGAAATAGACATCTCCTCCTCCACCGTGCATGGGTTGTTCACGTGACCAGAAATGTTGAACAGCTTGGTTCCAGAGTTCCTCTCACGACCAAAGCTGGCGAACCAAGTTCCACCTCGCCGACAAATAGTCGGAGCCACTGCAACGTCTCGACATTGGCCACTGTCGTGGGACATCCGAAAAGCCTGGGAGGGACAACAACGACCCATTTTGATCAGAACAAGTGTATTTCATTTATCCTTTCAATGAACAAAAATGATAAGATTAGAAGACGGAGGCTAGACATCATTTTTTTGGGACAAGTCACCGAAATGATCAACGGTGTCGACAATGCACCCGATTGCTGGGTACGTCAGCCGGGACGGCAACGTGTAAAACAAAGATTTTATTTTGGTTAACTGGGTGCGTTTATTTGCAGCTTCTTCTTGAGCCTGGACTTTCCTTTACTCACCCACATGGTCCATCTTTTGCAGAGGTAGTGGAACAGATACCGGATATGTGGAATTACGTGTCAAATGGCCTTTCCTTATCAGTTTCTTTTCGCCTTCAGTTCCACTTTCGTTCCAATCTTTTTATATTGTATTATGTCTGCCACTTGAAGGGAGAGGCATCAGATGGAGTTGATTATTGAAGCAATCATCTTGGAAATCGCTAATCATCATTTTATTACATGCAGCAAATCAAACTGTTCTCATTAACATGTTCACAAGAAGCATCACATCACAAAACCCAGACGTTGTCAATAATGTTGGTTTAAGTCTTTCAGAGCTTTAAACACATGAGCATGAATATCATGTTAAGGAAATGGAACAGATTAGAGGATCATTCAGGGTGGACAAATTACCATTTTCACTGGAATTATATGACAAATACAATTTTATTATCCTGTTATATTATCAAGGATTAAATCGAAAAACAACAATTCAGCAATTAGTTAATAATTTTCCACCAGTGTGCCGTGCACGTGAGGAACAACTCACCGTCGAATCAAAACCGCAACAGACTATCATAGCAATGCACCGAGCTGTCATTGGGAAGAATCAAAATTACAAATAAGTAAATATATATATATATATATATATATATATATATATATATATTGTTGTGGGCTGGGGGTCGGTGGCGAGAACGACCGCTAGGTGGATAGGTATGCCGTCTCCCACCAGACTCCCCGGAATTAGGCAGTCGCCCCGGATAATTCCGTGAGCTGGCGGGTCGCTGAACCGACCGTGGACGCCAATATCTCAACTACGTAGCGTAGGGTCTATTTGTCTAAAACCAATTTACCGAATTAACTACGCGATTTGAGTACCGGGGAAACCACGCCCTCGCGCACATCTTGCTCGAACCGCGGTCACTCTACCGACTCGGTAGAGTTAAAACTACCGACTACCAACTCCGGTTCGGGTGCAGCCGAGCGGAAACTGCCAAAGCCGTGCGGCTACATTAACAGATTGTCGGGATAAAACCCCGCTTATACTCAGACCCGGACCATACTGGACCAATGAAAGAAGGGACAGAAACGCACTGGGAACATTTATACAAATGTTTATTTACAATAAATGAAGACACAAACCAGACTTAACGCGAATATGCAAGGAATATTTACAAGGATTCAAGCACTTACACAGTTCTACTTTAAGATGGCCCACCGCAGACACATACACAAAAGAAAAGAAACCTCAGAGTCTTTATTTGACCCACGCAGCTGTGAAGAGAGACAAGCTGGGGTCAGAGTTCAGTGGGTACCTGGTCATCGGAGGGAAAGCGTGCTCTGTAGTGCGGCACCTGCCAAAGGTCGTCGGTTTGGTCGCAGTCGCACGTGTGGGACTTCGTGGCTCGTGGCAGAGCTCGCGTGGCGAATCGTCGGGATCCACAGAACTCCTCTCCCATAACAGCCACCGTGAAGAACGAACCAAACTGCTCACAGCCACCGTGAACAAAAACTGCCTGACCCAACCACCGTGAAAACTCTGGTTCCTTGTAACCGCTGCTCGTCACCACACAATAACTCCAGCACAACCCAACAACGCCGCCCTCAGAGAGTGCTCGGGAATTTATGGACCTCCCTCAGTGGGGAGGGCCTTGGTCAACACACCTCGCTGTTCGCCTCTGATTGGACAGGTCCTACGGCCCACCTTTCCAGGGCAGGGCCTTGGCCCCTGCCGGGAAACCCCAGCCACTCCTCCACGTGGCTTCGCTCTTGAAGAGTGACAGGGTCAACGCTGAAAAAGTCATCATACAAGAACTACACATTCGTGGGAGCGAGGACTGGAACCGCGAGGCCCCCTCTCGGCAAGTCAAGGTACGAGCAGCCAACGGTGGTGATGGAGCGTGATGGGCAGGTGGTGAGATGTAATAACCTAACGATAAAAAAAAACGTCACAACGCACATATTCGACTCTCCCACTAGACAAAAGGAAGGGACCAGTCTCACACGTACTTACAGGCCTAACTAACTTTTGGGACCGAATGTTGAATGCACATGGTTTCCAGATCCGTAACAATACATATATATATATATATATATATATATATATATATTATATATATATACACACACACATGTTTTCATAAAGCGGATGTGGGTTATTGCTGGCACCCCTGAACAAATTAAAAAATTCCTGCCTAATGTGCAGGGCAGAGCCCCAGCCCCATCTCAGCAATGATGCAAACATCGGTCAAATCTCGGTCCAACATGCACTCTCCAACAATGACAGGATTCGATGCAAGGAAGAAAAGTATATTCGGACACGCAATGATCCAGGAAGAGGGAAGTTTCTAAAGTTAAACAGCATTTTACCATAACAAAGGTCACACACAAATAATCCACTGCAGTGTTTGTAGGAAATAGTTAAAGGTTTAACACAAAACTGTTCTTGATGTTCATTCACAAACTTTGAACAAAGCAAATGTTGTTTGGCAAATAAATGGCACACATGTCATCTTAAAACGATTGATGAATTGATGACTAAACATGTACGATTCAAGTTAATCAATAAGACTTTAGGATCATTACCCCACGCCTGCGAAGCGAAAAGTAGGGTTAAACAATTGGTTCACTTTGTCCGTCTGTCTGCGTCTACAAACGTGAGTTTATTGTCGAGGAACAACTTAATTTCAATTGAATGATATATTTTTAACATGAATTGGAAAACGAACCTGCAGTTTAACAGTACCTTGCCTTTAAATTAGTCCTGATCGCCCTTGCAGAGAGAGGAGTGAGATAATTGTCTTACTCCATCTGCCTGTCTGGCAGTCAAACAAAACTGAAAATCATTCCAAACAGGAAACTTACAGTTTTTGAGGACGTCATGAAGGACACAAACAACAGGCACAATAACGAATGTAACATGTTGGATAAGGCGGTTGTAAAAGATACTGCATCAACGGCAGTAAACTTCTGGAATAATTTTTTTTTATCGGACCTTTACAAACTTTATTTTATTTCAATTGAATTATGTACTTGAGCACTGGAGAACACAAATCGACTTTTTGGCACTTCCAAATCCCTCCGTTTCGTAGTCAAACCTGTATAGAAAGACCGCTCAAGGAAATGGAAAAAGTGGCCTTTATAGACAGGTGGTCTTTCTGTACAGGTTTGCAGCTGCCATCTTGGCACCCATTTTTTCTGCAATACAGCGAAGATATTCAAGCACAAGTCCACGAGTGTTCACAGTAAGCAAACCTGCCTTGGTGACCTTTACTACCATCGCCAGAGGAGAGGGAATTGCATTTGGTCCATTTGATTGTTTGTCTGTCTGTCTGTTCGTCCGCACTGAACGCGAGTATGTGTATGAATTACATTAGACCCTTTAGATCCTTAAGCACCTTTAAAACCATGAAAACCCTTTATAACCCGAAGACCCCAAGACCCCGAACACCCTCAGGTCAGGTTATAGGAGCATTTGCCGGAGCAGCGAGTCACTGCGTCCACTTTCCGCCTGTACTCTAGGGGCCTCCGTCTGGCCATCCCCATCTCCTTGAGATGCTGATCAACCTCCTGCAACCACAAAGCACGTGGTCGCCTATTGGCCTCCTCCACTCACGAGGGAGGCTCCCTTGCTGAGAGAATCTAGTGAGCAGGATTAGCGTAAGGAAAATGAGCCACATGTCCATACACCCACAGTTGACGCTTATGCACTAAACAGGCAACAAATCTCATCTGAGTCTCTCTCAGCAACTTCTCGTTAGACACAAAGTCTGACGTTTAGACCCCTAAGACCCTTTATACCATTTAAGACCCTTAACACTATTTAGACGCCTAATACCCTTTAAGACCCCCAAGACCCCTTTAGACCTCTTAGATCCTTCAATACCTTATAGATCCCTTTACCTTTAGACAGTTTTTATACATTTGGGACCCTTTAGACCCCTTCAGACAATTCCGACCCTTCAGACTCCAAATTACACCCTTTAGACTCCTTCGACCTTTAAAACCGTTGAGACAAGTGTCGTGTCTAGTCTGCACCAATGCCTTAAAGAAAAGGCCAGTCTCATCCATGCTGTATATGTCCTGTAGATCGTGACCAGCACAAAGTCTGGGAACCTTGACTCTCCATTCCTCCACTGTAGCACTGTCAACGCCACTGCTCGCACCACTAATTTTCCGAAGATGATGGTATGTCTCCTCCTGAAAGCTTCCAGCCATCCATTTGATCCCGTGAAGTCATGAACCTTGAGTTGTTTAAACAGCTGGCTTGAAGACCTGGAGGGAAGAATGAGATTGAAGACAGTGCGGAAGTTGGTTCTACAGGCTGGGGGAAAAAAAGAAAGGAACGAATAAGGGGTGAGCAGTGATCCTGGAGTTTGAAAGTTTCACTCGGAGGGGGTTCCCGGTGGACTACGTGCATCCTAGAGATACCTGGGAGGAGGGGAGAAAGCACGGAGAGGGCAGAGGGCGCAAGACCAGAAAGGAGGTGGAAGAAGACAGAGACCACCAACCTGTCGGCGATGGTGAAGTGCTGCATTGAATCTGTGCATTATTCACTTGCTAAGTTTGTTGCAATTTCATTGTGGGGGTGAAAAAATAAAATAAAGATATTTTAACTGCAGAGTGTCACCAGGGTATAATTTAGATTAGATCAGAGAACAAGTCTTTTTTTTTTTTTTTTACTTCATAGGATTTCACAATGCCTGCATGGTACTTTTTTTCCTCTTTTTTTTTTTTTTAAACGTAACTCAACCCAACGTTTTACCAGTTGTGAATTGCATGATTATCGTTTTGTGCATTATCTCGTCGTA
>CM068967.1:76315544-76332662 GCA_035128595.1 Eptatretus atami
ATACCTGCAGGTTACAAGCCTCATTGTAGAACTCGCCACGGATATAGATGTATGCTGAACGAGCACCCATAGATCTGCCAGCAACCAGGCAACCCTCTATCAGCTTGTGTGGGTCGTGGCGGATGATCTCACGATCCTTGCATGTTCCAGGTTCACCCTCATCAGCATTGACCACAAGGTACTTGGGCCTGAACCGAAGAGATGAGGGTGTGGAGAGTTTTAGACCAAGGGACGA
Source organism: Eptatretus atami (assembly GCA_035128595.1). Lineage (NCBI taxonomy): Eukaryota > Metazoa > Chordata > Myxini > Myxiniformes > Myxinidae > Eptatretus > Eptatretus atami. The sequence continues at coordinate 76,315,780 of CM068967.1, forward strand.
TGGTTCAGGCGAGTGATATAATGCTGCGATTACCCCCGTGCCATTACTCTCACCTGCCATCGGGTGGCTTGTTCATGAAACCCCATTTCATACCAGTAGGAAAACCTGCACCACCACGCCCACGCAGGCCTGAAGACTTCACTTCCTGCAGAATCCATTCATGACCCTTGAGGAGAATTTCTTTGGTCTTGTACCAGTCCCCCCTGGATAAAGCGCCTTTCAACCTGCACGATGAAATATAGGCAATTAATGTTAGCACCATCAAATCCGTGGCACCTCTGGCTCCATTCATGCAGTGCCATGAAATCCATGACTCAAAAAGAAACATGTCCAGCTATTGTCATCTCATTGTGTACCACATTATAGTTTACGACCTATTTTCTCACCAACCTGACATGGAATTAAAGGTGGAATTTGAAGTGGAGTACACTCTTTGCTGAAGCTAAATAACTGAGTAAATTGATACAGCCATAATTTCAGGGTCAACAGTGGTTTGCCACGTGCATGTGCGAGTGCACTTTCACAGCACTAACGATGTTAAAAGAGTACGAACTCACATTCTAATAGTAATCAAAATAAAGACCAATTACAGCACGGTAGTCCCAAGAAGGAAGCCAGACATAACAATACACGCACATGCATGCACACATGCTTACATATATACACATATACATCCACACATACACAAACACGGATATATTGTTGTGGTGCCGGGTCTCGGTGGTGAGCACGACCGCTAGGGGGAGCAGTAGAGTCGGCTCCACCAAACACACCGGAATTTAGGTCGTGACCCTCGGATAAGTCTGAAGGTACGGGGCCCTTACAGGACCATGAATCGCCAATAATTCGACCACGTGGAGTAGGGTTAATTGCCAACTTCAATATACCTAAGTACCCACGCAGCAAAGCTTACCGGGGAATTCATACCCTCGGCAGCGGCTCGAGCGGAACGAGCCGTTACCGTGCTCGAACCGTGTGCAACCCGAGTGGATGGTTACCGAGGCCCGTCGCGTCCAAATGTACAACTACGGCAACGGCCTTCCTAATCCCCAATACGCACCGTGGCAAACCAATGGCAGAAATGACAAAGAACAAGCTGGTACATTCAACAAGAGGGAAATTTATTAACAACAATAATTGGGGAGGGGAACCAGGGGTTTCTTTTAAGAAAGCCGCGTCTTACCGTGCGGGCCACCCGCAGCCGTCTACTCAGAGAAAAAATGTCAAAGGTCGCCGCCTACTTCAGCGCCGATTTTTCGATCTTCTTTTTATTTTTTTTTGTCACCACAAAATCTCTACACCCCCTGTTTTGAAATCCGAGACGAAAACACATTAGTATGGGCCCACACCCACTCACTAAACTGTAAGAAATTGCTGGATTTAAGGCAGATGATTACTGAAAAAGTCCAAAATGCCATGCATCAACTGTGAGAAACTGATTTTCAAAAAAGGGCCTACCATTCGCCAGAATTGAGGGCACCTACAAACAATGACAACACCTTAAACTTCACAACTCCCTAAATATCTGATGAACTATTAAAGCATAGGGAAGCTAAGATATTTCATTGTGTAATTTTCTTTTCATTCATTTTATGATATTTTCCCTCTTCGTTCCATTTTACTTTGTTAAATATTGTTTATTATTATTTTATGTGTTTTGTTTTGAATTTAATAAAACAGCTGCAAACTAATAACTTTAGACTAGATTTAATTGTTTGAATTGAAATGATAAATGAATTTAACTTCACACGTTTTTCTGATAATTTCTTTATTTGATGTAGCTAGCTTCAATCAGTCAAACCCAATCAAACAGTCTAAGTGTGAATACTGCGTTCACAGTCACAATACGCAATTTTGTTAATAACATTCCACCTTACAATTATCCGCCCAATATACTGTTTGTTAAAACCGTCAAGAAAAGCTCGCAAGTCTATGGTACAGCAATGTACCTCGCGGTACCAGTATCATCACTGGCCGTTCAAAGCTGCTCCATACTTGGCTTCACTTCAGTGAATAATGGCGATTTCAGTGCAAATAACCACGAATAATAAACATGTACAAAAGCTGCTTTAAGCTTATAGCTAATTACTTTATAAATAAAAAGGCACAACGGGTGACCGTGTATTTTTGGAGCCGCATCACTTGACAAAAGCTCAAATGGACGAGGTGAAACACGTGTTTCGTGAACAACAACAACGCGCACTTCGCAGAAGTGGCTAAGTTTTAGACCAATTATGATGGCCAGAAGCTTACCTCCCATGTCTTTGGACTTCTTCAAAATCCAAAGTCAAACAGGGATTTTCGTATTCGATGCACTCGTTTCGGCACCGAAAACTGCGAGGCCTACAAAGTTATTTTCTTGAAGTCATTGCTGTATGGTATCAGGGTATCAGGCCAACAGTCCAAAACGAGGCTAAAGCAGAGAACTCTCTATTGCAGGAGGCGTGTTTTAGCTGCTTGTGTTATTTTTAGGTCAGTGTTGTGCTAGACCTTGGCGGAGAGTACTAACAGTAAAAGTAAAGCCCGCTTTTATCGAATACTAAGTGTTTTCGTCTCGGAATTTCAAACAGGGGGTGTAGAGATTTTTGTGGTGACAAAAAAAAATAAAAAGAAGATCGAAAAATCGGCGCTGAAGATAGGCGGCGACCTTTGACATTTTTTCTTGAGTAGACGGCTGCGGGTCGCCGGTAACCGCTTCTTAAAGAAACCCCTGGTTCCCTCCCAATTATTGTTGTTAATAATTTCCTCTTGTTGAATGTACCAGCTTGTTCTTTGTCATTCTGCCATTGTTTGCACGGTGCGTATTGGGGATTAGGAAGGCCGTTGCCGTAGTTTGTACATTTGGACCGACGGGCCTCGGTAAACCATCCACTCGGGTTGCACACGTTCGAGCACGGTAACGGCTCGTTCCGCTCGAGCCCTGCGGAGGGTATGAATTCCCCGGTAAGCTTTGCTGCGTGGGTACTTAGGTATATTGAAGTTGGCAATTACCCTACTCCACGTGGTTCGAATTATTGCGATTCATGGTCCTGTAAGGGCCCCGTACCTTCAGAACTTATCCGAGGTCACGACCTAATTCCGGTGTGTTTTGGTGGAGCCGACTCACTGCCTCCCCCTCGCGGTCGTGCTCACCACCGAGACCCGGCACCACAACAATATATCCTGTGGATGTATATGTGTATATATGTAAGCATGTGTGCAATGCATGTGCGTGTATTTTTATGTCTGGCTTCCTTCTTGGACTACCGTGCTGTAATTGGTCTTTATTTTGATTACTATTAGAATGTGAGTTCGTACTCTTTTAACATCGTTGGTGCTGTGAAAGTGCACTCGCACATGCACGTGGCAAACACACTGTTGACCCTGAAATTATGGCTGTATCAATTTACTCAGTTATTTAGCTTCAGCAAAGAGTGTTATCCACTTCAAATTCCACCTTTAATTCCATGTCAGGTTGGTGAGAAAATAGGTCGTAAACTATAATGTGGTACAACAATGAGATGACAATAGCTGGAACATGTTTCTTTTGAGTCATGGATTTCATGGCACTGCATGAATGGAGCCAGAGGTGCCACGGATTTGATGGTGCTAACATTAATTGCCTATATTTCATCGCTGCAGGTTGAAAGGCGCTTTATCCAGGGGGGACTGGTACAAGACCAAAGAAATTCTCCTCAAGGGTCATGAATGGATTCTGCAGGAAGTGAAGTCTTCAGGCCTGCGTGGGCGTGGTGGTGCAGGTTTTCCTACTGGTCATGAAATGGGGTTTCATGAACAAGCCACCCGATGGCAGGTGAGAGTAATGGCACGGGGGTAATCGCAGCTCTATATCACTCGCCTGAACCATCGGTCCCTTGGTCTAAAACTCTCCACACCCTATCTCTTCGGTTCAGGCCCAAGTACCTTGTGGTCAATGCTGATGAGGGTGAACCTGGAACATGCAAGGATCGTGAGATCATCCGCGCAGACCCACCAAGCTGATAGAGGGTTGCGCTGGTTGCCTGGCAGATCTATGGGTGCTTCGTTCAGCATACATCTATAATCCGTGGCGAGTTCTACAATGAGGCTTGTAACCTGCAGGTATACTTCATAGGATTTCACAATGCCTGCATGGTACTTTTTTTCCTCTTTTTTTTTTTAACGTAACTCCAACCCAACGTTTACCAGTTGTGAATTGCATGATTATCGTTTTGTGCATTTGTTCCTCCATTGTGATGGCTCAACTTGCATCTAGTGCACATGGGTAATTTTCATTGGTTGAAAATGCTCCTCAAGTGTTAGGCCTGAACAGAGAAAACCTCGAAGGTTGACATGCAAGTGCTAAAGGAAGTTTAACGATTTGTTGGAATCTATGATTCTGTATAAAAATGCTTCTTCAACATTAAATGAAGCAGCTGCATTGTTAGTTTCACTTAGAAGGGAAGGCTGTTGTAATCGGGTGTGTGCGAGTCACGTGTAGAGCAACCTTTAAAAAAAAAAAAAAGACTTGTTCTTCTGATCTAATCTAAATTATACCCTGGTGACACTCTGCAGTTAAAATATCTTTATTTTATTTTTTCACCCCCACAATGAAATTGCAACAAACTTAGCAAGTGAATAATGCACAGATTCAATGCAGCACTTCACCATCGCCGACAGGTTGGTGTCTCTGTCTTCTTCCACTCCTTTCTGGTCTGCGCCCTCTGGCCCTCTCCGTGCTTTCATCCCCTCCTCCCAGGTATCTCTAGGATGCACGTAGTCACCGGGAACCCCCTCGAGTGAAAACTTTCAAACTCAGGATCACTGCTCACCCTTATTCGTTCTTTCTTTTTTTCCCCCAGCCTGTAACCAACTTCCGCACTGTCTTCAATCTCATTCTTCCCTCCAGGTCTTCAACAGCTGTTCATCATCATTCTCAATTTCATTCCCCACCCAAACATGATCTTCTCTACCCCATCAACCCTCCCCCCCCCCACTCTGTTAACCCCTTCAGTTATTTTGGGTTTTTTGCTTCTCAATCCATCTCATCCATTCCCTGCATTTTCCTCTGCACCTCTTCCTTCCCTCTTCCTTGTTTGTCCGCTTCATTATTTTTCTCCCTCGGCCCTACTGTTGGCAATTCCCCGTTCTTCTTTCTGCTGTTAATTTTGTTCTGTTGCATGCTCATCTGTTTTGTTTTCTAGCTCTTCCACGAGCCTTGACTCCATATACTATAAAAAGGCTTGTTTGACAAAGTGCACGTGTCAGACATGTGTTCAGACTAGAGGCACGCCGCAACAACGCTGGGCGGTGCACTGCCTTAATTTGACCTTTTCTTTTTACTGCTCACATGATGAACTCCTGGTATGTGCAGTTCTCCCCCTTTGATCGCTTGTAGTTGTGGTGGGGCATGTACACTCAAAAGCATGCACAGCAATATGTCTGATAGTCAGGGGTGATAATAAATGCAAACTCGCATTTATCCGTGCGTCATCTTTCAGGGTAAAATGGTCCATGACTCTATCTCTGGTTCTCTGGAGAATTGTTTCTCGGTAGACATCAGACTTATTTGGGTAACCTAAAAATTTCATTATTCACATCGGTAAAAAGCATTCATAATATGCAATCGTTAATTCCAAAATCATAACCCCGGTGGCATCAGAGAGAGGGGCATACGAGAAGGGCCTCATTGGTCAGAATTCATGTGGCTCTGGCTATTATTTTGATTGTGTTCGTTCATCGAGGAGCTGGTGCCTACATCTGTGGAGAAGAAACCGCCCTGATCGAGTCCTTAGAAGGGAAGCAAGGAAAGCCACGACTCAAACCTCCGTTCCCTGCTGAGTGGGTAAGGAAAAACACCTTCCTCATTTTTGCAGCTGCTCTTTTGCAACCACTTCCCCCCCCCCCCATTTCACTCATCTTCCTATTCCCAATATTTTTTCATTCTCACCAACTCTCCTCTCCTGCCCATCCTAACACTGTTCCACTTTACTTTGTTTCTCAGAGCTTTCCTCTCTCCATACATATTCCCTTGTCCACTCGTCCCAATGGTCCTTTTGTCTTGTCTATATGTCCAAACTATGCTGTCTGGCCATTTATATGTTCTTAAATTCACCCCCCCCCTCCCCGTATGCAAACTTGCTCTGCTCCATCGCTGTTGTTAATGTGACCTCATTCGTTCAGCTTTTACATGAGACCCATTATCTGTTGAATAAATTGATGGATATTTGTACAGCAAATGCAGATAAGACCACTTAAAACAAACTAGAGAGTCTATAGAACACCTGTTTCCCGCACAGTATTGAGAAAACGAGGACATGCCACGGGGTCTTCAAGCAGCAAATTTGATTGTCAAGATGACATAGTTTCTATAATATTTTGCCTAAATACAGTCAAACCTGCCTTAGCGACCACTTAAATTTCTCCGCAGAGGAAAACCTGTGCTAAATAACCTGTACAAAACATATACCTGTATAACGCAACCAGTGGCCACCCAATTGCTTCCCTTTGTAACCTCAAATTTGTACACAACGCTCATTGATTTCATTAGCCTGGTGTTTGGTTTAATGGTTAAGGTGGCTGGCTGAAGAACTTAGGGTCTTGTGTTTTCAAGCTCCTGGCTGCCAATGAATAACACCAGGTAGGTTGAGTCAGCCTGTCATCTTCAGGAGTTGGCAAGATGAATACCAGCTAACTGGTCACAGGCACTGCATCAGTTGGCACAGCCGCTGCTTACAAAAATTGATGCAATCAAGCAGCCACGGGCTGCGTATGAAATGACAACAAATTGATTTCATTGTAAATACGGTCAATTCAGTCACTTTCCATGCATAAAACAGTTTTCACACAAAACACCCAACAGATCTCTGCGATCAATATCAGACTCGGGTCATGTAATGGTAGAGCATCCACTCTGCATCTGGATGGTCAGCGGTTCGAACCGACGAAGTAATGCCAAAGACTTTAAAAATGGTATGTGCTGCTCCTTGCTTGATGTTCAGCATTTAAAAGGATAGAGCACAGACAACACACGCTGGAGGCAATGGCAAAACCACCCAGTATAACCAGTGGGCAAAGCAGCGCCATCATTTTGGCGTTGCTGGTAACCCCGAGTATCTCGAGACGTGACGCCGCTTCCCCAAAACTCAGTGGCTGTGTATGTCTCATTTAATAGTCCTTTGTTGTATCCGTCTATGTCCATGTGTGTAAGATGCGTGAGTGGCAGCTCCATTGTGAGCCGTAGATCATATTTAAATTTTTTTTTAAAAAAAATTGGGTTTTGCATCTAGCCACGGGCTGGACGGAACTTCCGAGTTTCCATGTTTCAGTGCATTTGTGTTTTATCGTCAATTAATTCTGTACGATCACTTCTTGTCATCTACTCCGATTTGGATGTGTGTTTCAATATTCAAATTCGACTCCGGTTTTCAGTGGATGACAAACTCTGAAATTCATCCCCTGATTAATGCTGAACTATGGTTCTTTTTGAATCCGGGAAGTTATCGCATAATCGGCTGTCGTTGGTGATCAAAATGGAGGTGATCAAGGTGCATGACCAGAATAAGTTGAGCTGCAGAGTGATCACCGAGACGCTTAACATGCCAAGGCCATCACTGTCGAAAGACGAGATCCAAAACATCGTGAAGAGGAAGAGAGGCTGGATGGAAGATTTGAGGGCAATGTTCCTCTTCAACAGAAAAAATAAGATTCGGAAGACGGGAATCAAAGAGGTCAAGTGGTTTAAGAAGTGTTACGAGTGGTTTACGAACTCAACGTGAGAATGTTCCTGTTTCTAGTCCTCTGCTTCAAGAGAGGCTTTAAATTCACTAAAACAGCTCAAGGTTCATGACTTCCACGGGATCAAATGGATGGCTGGAAGCTTTCAGGAGGAGACATACCATATCATCTTCGGAAAATTAGTGGTGCGAGCAGTGGCGTTGACAGTGCTACAGTGGAGGAATGGAGAGTCAAGGTTCCCAGACTTTGTGCTGGTCACGATCTACAGGACATATACACGCATGGATGAGACTGGCCTTTTCTTTAAGGCATTGGTGGACTAGACACTCGGACACTTGTCTCAACGGTTTTAAGGTCGAAGGAGTCTAAAGGGTGTAAATTTGGAGTCTGAAGGTCGGAATTGTCTGAAGGGGTCTAAAAGGGCCACAATGTATAAAAACTGTCTAAACGTCAAAGGGATCTATAAGGTATTGAAGGATCTAAGAGGTCTAAAGGGTCTTGGGGGTCTTAAAGGGTATTAGGCCGTCTAAATAGTGTAAGGGTCTTAAATGGTATAAAGGGTCTTAGGGTCTAAACGTCAGACTTTTGTGTCTAACGAGAAGTTGCTGAGAGAGAGACTCAGATGAGATTGTTGCCTGTTTTAGTGCATAAGCGTCAACTGTGGGTGTATGGACATGTGGCTCATTTCCTTACGCTAATCCTGCTCACTAGATTCTCTCAGCAAGGGAGCCTCCCTCGTGAGTGGAGGAGGCCAATAGGCCGACACGTGCTTTGTGGTTGTTCGACAGGTTGATCAGCATCTCAAGGAGATGGGGATGGCCAGACGGAGGCCCCTAGAGTACAGGCGGAAAGTGGACGCAGTGACTCGCTGCTTGGCAAATGTCCTATACCTGACCTGAGGGTGTTTCGGGGTCTTGGGGTCTTCGGGGTGTTCATAAAGGGTTTTTCATGGTTTTTAAAGGTGCTTAAGGATCTAAAGGGTCTAAATGTAATTCATAACACATACTCGCGTTCAGTGCGGACGAACAGACAGACAGACAAACAATCAAATGGACCAATGCAATTCCCTCTCCTCTGGCGATGGTATAAAGGTCCACCAAGCAGGTTTGCTTATGTGAAACACTCGTGACTTGTGCTTGAAATATCTTTCGCTGTATTTGCCAGAAAAAAATGATGCCGAAGATGGCAGCTGGCAAACCTGTACAGGAAAGACCACCTGTCTATAAGGCCACTTTTTCCATTTCCTTGAGCGGTCTTTCTATACAGTTTGACTACGAAAACGGAGGGATTTGGAAGTGCCAAAAGTCGATTTGTGTTCTCCAGTGCTCAAGTACATAATTCAATTTAAATAAAATAAAGTTTTTGTAAAGGTCCGATAAAAAAAATTATTCCAGAAGTTTTTACTGGCGTTGATGCAGTATCTTTTACCGCCTTATCCAACATTTACTTCGTTATTCGTGCCTGTTGTTTTGTGTCCTCATGACGTCCTCAAAAACTGTAAGATTTTCCTGTTTGGAATGATTTTTCAGTTTTGTTGACTGCCAGACCGGCAGATGGAGTAAGACAATTATCGTCACTCCTCTCTCTGCAAGGGCGTATTCAGGACTAATTTAAGGCAAGGTACTGTTAACTGCAGGTTACGTTTTCCATATTCATGTTTAAAAAATATATCATTCAATTTTGAAATTAAGTTGTTCTTCGAACATAAACTCACGTTTGTAGACGCAGACCAGCGGACAAAGTGAACCAATTGTTTAACCCTACTTTTCGGCTTGCAGGCGTGTGTAATGATCCTAAAGTCTTATTTGATGTAACTTGAATCTACGTGTTTAGTCATCATTCATCAATCGTTTTAAGATGACATGTGTGCCATTTATTTGCCAAACACATTTGCTTTGTCAAAGTTTGTGAGAATGAACATCAAGAAACAGTTTTGTGTTAAAACCTTTAACTATTTCTACAAACACTGCAGTGGATTATTTGTGTGTGACCTTTGTTATGGTAAAATGCTTGTTTTTAACTTTTAGAGAACTTCTCCTCCTTCTCCCTGGATTCCATTGTGCGTGTCGAATATATATTTTTTCCTTGCATGAATTCCTGTCATTGTTGGAGAGTGCATGTTGGGACCGAAGATTTGACCCGATGTTTGCATCATTGCTGAGATGGGGCTGGGCTCTTGCCACTGCACATTAGGCAGGAAATTTTTTAATTTGTTCAGGGGTGCCAGCCCAATAACCACATCCGCTTTAATGAAAACATGTGTGTGTATATTATATATATATATATATATATTTATATATATATATTAATATATTGTAATTGTACGGATCTGGAAAACATGTGCATATCAACATTTCAGGTCCCAAAGTTAGTTAGGCCTGTAAGTACGTGTGAGACTGGTCCCTTCCTTTTGTCTAGGGGAGGTCGAATATGTGCGTTGTGATCGTTTTTTTTATCGTTAGGTTATTACATCTCACACCTGTCCCATCACGCTCATCACCACCTTGCTGCTCGTACCTTTGACTTGCCGAGAGGGGGCCCTCGCGGTTCCAGTTCCCTCGCTCCCGAATTGTGTAGTTCTTGTATGATGACTTTTTCAGCGTTGACCCTGTCACTCTTCAAGAGCGAAGCCGACGTGAGGATTTGGCTGGGGTTTCCCCGCAGGGGCACCAGGCCGCTCCTGGAAAGGTGGCTCGAGGACCTGTCCAATCAGAGGCGAACAGCGAGCGTGTGTTTGCCTAATGCTCCCCACTGAGGGAGGTCCATAAATTCCCGAGCACTTCTGAGGCGGGCGTTCGTTTGGGTTCGTGCTGGAGTTATTGTGTGTGACGAGCAGCGGTTAAAGGAACCAGAAGTTTTCACGGTGGTTGGGTCAGGCAGGTTTTTTGTTCCGGTGGCTGTGAGCAGTGTTGTTCGTTCTTTCAACGGGGCTGTTTATGGGAGAGGAGTTCTGTGGATCCCGCGATTGCCTACGCAGCTCTGCACGAGCCCACGAAGTCCCACACGTGCGACTGCGACCAAACCCGACGACCTTTGGCAGGTGCGCACCTACAGAGCACGCGATTTCCCTCGATGGACCAGTACCCACTGAACTCTGACCCCAGCTTGTCTCTCTTCACAAGCTGCGTGGGTCAAATAAAGACTCTGAGGTTTCTTTCTTTTTGTGTATGTGGTCTGCGTTCGTGGGCCCATCTTAAAGTAAGAACTGTGTAAGTGCTTGAAATCCTTTGTTAAATATTCCTTGCATAATTCGCGTTAAGTCTTGGTTTGTTGTCTTCATTTATTGTAATAACATTTGTATAATGTTCCCAGTGCGTTTCTGTCCTTCTTTCATTGGTCCAGTATTGGTCCGGGTTGAGTATAAGGCGGGGTTTTATCCCCGACAAATCGTTTAATCGTAGCGGCACGGCTTTGGCAGTTTTCCGCTCGGCTCACCCGAACCGGAGTTGGTAGTCGGTAAGTTTTAAACTCTACCGCAGTCGGTAGAGTGACCCGGTTCGGCAAGGATGTGCGCGAGGGCGTGGTTTCCCCGTGTACTCAGAAATCGCGTAGTTAATTCGGTAAATTGGGTTTTAGACAAATAGACCCTAGCTACGTAGTTGAGAATTTGGCGTCCACGGTCCGGTTCAGCGACCCGCCCAGTCAGAATTATTCCGGGGGACTGCTACATTCCGGGGAGTTCTGGTGGGAACGGCAATAACCTATCCCACCTTAGCGGTCGTTTCGCCACCGACTCCCAGCCCACAAACAATATATATATATATATATAATATATATATATATATATATATTTACTTATTGTATTTTGATTCTTCCCAATGACAGCTCGGTGCATTGTATGAATAGTCTGTTTTGCGGTTTGATTCGACGGTGAGTTGTTCCTCACGGTGCACGGCAACACTGGTGGAAATTATTAACTAATGCTTGAATTGTGTTTTTCGATTAATCTTGATAATATAACAGGATAATAAATTGTATTTGTCATATAATTCCAGTGAAAATGGTAATTTGTCCACCCTGAATGATCCCTCTAAATCTGTTCCATTTCCCTTACGATTGATATCATGCTCATGTGTTTAAAGCTCTGAAAGACTTAAACCAACATTATTGACAACGTCTGGTTTTGTGATGTGATGTTCTTGTGAACATGTTAATGAGAACATTTGTTTGAAATTGCTTGCATGTTAATAAAATGATGTATTACATTTCCAAGATGAATTGCTTCAATAATCAACTCCATTGCTGATGCCTCTCCCTTCAAGTGGCAGACATAATACAATATAAAAAGATTGGAACGAAAGTGGACTGGACAGGCGAAAAGAAAACTGATAAGGAAGGCATTTGACACTAATTCCACATATCCGGTATCTGTCCACTACCTCTGCAAAAGTGGACCATGTGTGGTAGTAAAGTGAAAGCCAGGCTCAAGAAGAAGCTGAATATAAACGCACCGCAGTTAACAAAATAAAATCTTTGTTTTACACGTTGCCAGTCCCGGCTGACGTACCCGCAATCGGGTGCATTGTTCGACACCCGTTGATCATTTTGGTGACTTGTCCAACAAAAATGATTGTCTAGGCCTCCGTGCTTTCTATCTTATAATTTTTGTTCATGAAAGGTAAATGAAATACACTTGTTCTGATCAAAATGGTCGTTGTTGGTCCCTCCAGGCTTTGTTCGACTGTCCCACGACAGTGGCCAATGTCGAGGACCGTTGCAGTGGCTCCACTTATTGTCGGCGAGGTGGAACTTGGTTAGCCAGCTGTTTGTCTGAGAGGACTCTTGGAAAACCAAGCTGTTCAACATTTCTGGTCACGTGAACAACCATGCACGGTGGAGGAGGAGAATGTCATTTCCATGAGAGAGCTGATGAGAGGCATGCTGGTACAGGGATATACATTCTCTTAAACCAAATATATGTTTTGTTGTTTTTTAATTCTTTTGGGTTAGGCTACTAACGCTCATGGATAGCGAGTTACTTGCACCTGCACGCGGACTGTATTAGACACACCAGACACTACTAAAGACAACCCAGCCAGCGACCTTGGGAAGTGCCCTAACTTCCCAGGTTCATCTGAGTGCCTTGCAACTAGAACTTGACGTCACTTTCTGTCCCCACAGTCGTGGGACGATTAAGGAGAACCCTCCTCCCATCCCTCATCTCCCCCACACCCCATTTGTCCCACCAGTTGTCAACACAGAAGTTTTTGTTCTGTGCTCTATCGATTTGTTTTTTTAGTCCCACGGTTTCACAGGAGGGGCTATAGGTTTGGTCTCCGTCTGTTCCGTCCCTGTGGTTTCTCAACATTTTTTTTCCATACCTTACATATTGAACTTGAAACTTTGTGCGTTGGCTTTGTATGATTGATGAGTTTACAGAACAAGTTCGAGTTTTCAGGGCGTTTCATCAATTTTTCAATGTTATTACCCTTTTTTGGACTTAGAAATATCAACATCAGTTGAGTTCTTTCTAGTTTTTAATTATGGTGTTGAATAAATTTTTTTTTCTTCTCTTCTTCTTCTTCTACGTTGCTGCTTCTTGTTCATTTTAAATTCCAGAAGTAGAAATGCTTTCTTTCTAGTTTTGAGTAAAATTATTTGCTCAGCCAATAGCATGCTTTCAAAGCAAAGTGATTACCACCATGTTTATTTTTTGACTCCTTGGTGACTATGAGCCATTGTTTGTAATGCAGGCTTACCAAACACACTTGGGTGGCAGTAAGGTCTGCCAGTTGAACGAACAATTGGCCGTATGTTCTCGGACAGCTGCTGCATAGGCCTCGCGTTGTTCATGCAGGAGGCGTTACGTTGGTGGCTGGGAATACTCTCGCCATAAATCAGGCGCCTCGTCGACACCTATTTCTTCCCAATCACGTGTTTGCGAGACTGTCAATCGATGGATTTTGATGCTCTGGTTGAGGGTGAACTCATGCCATCGGCACTGCGGCGCTCATTGTCATGGACGAAAGTCGGTGAGCTGGGCAGCACATTAGCTCGTCGTCTCTTTAACCACCGTTATCAATTCAGGAATGATAAGGGAATGCTTCGCAGTTTCTGTTGCAGTTAATGAGCAGATTATGTTTTGGTTGCACAATCAGTCTTGGACGATGGAGGATGACGTAAGATTGATATTGACATTCACTGCAGGTACGGACGTTATCCGAGCAATTTGCCCGTCTCATGAGTTTCTAAGCACAGAGGTTGTGGCAGTGCACGCCGTCGTGAGGTAAATGTGTGCCAATGATGTGGAACTACATTGATTCGATAATGCTGTCACAAGTCCATGTAATCACACACTGGGAAAATATGAAAAGTTTATTTGTTTTTCGAAAGTGTTGAGGGTGGTCTTGTGGTGACCGTACAAGCAATATGCTTCGTGAGACTTGGAAATCAAGGTGTTAATAATTTATTTATGTTTTGCACCATGCCTTATTCTTTCTCATCTCAAATTCTCTCTTCTCATTCTTGGCTTTTTATCAAGCACATCAACACAGTACGATTTATTTTTATACCTCGAGCTGGGTTCAGCCAGTGGGTGGCTTGTTATTTTGGGCCCTGGTTTTTGACGCCCGTCTGTTTCCTTTCGTCTTCTCCGTTAGCCTCTACTCGAAATGACTTGGGACGCATTTATTTTCATATTGGCAAATGTCTGCAATGAATGCTTGGTATGAGGCACGTCAAATGATTTTTTGAGATTGGATCCATTTATATACACTTTACCATCACTGTGGTTTGCTTCTGACATACCTCCTTGGAAATAATTATTTATTTTATACTTTACCATCACCACTACGGACATACCAACTTTGAATCATTTATATATGAATATACTTTTACCATTGTAGCCTGGTGTTGGCTTAGTGGTTGAGGATGGCTGGCTTGGATCTAGGGTCCTGGAGTTTGAACCCGTTGGTCACTGAATTAACACCAGGTGTTGATAAGCTGTCATCCCGAGTCGACCGAATGAAGTACCAGTGTACTGGTCCCGGTGTATGCCCGGGTTGGATAGGTGTACCATATCCCTGTGTGTCGTAAGAGGCGACCAGGGTTTGGTTGTTCAGGAAGGCATCCAGCATAAAAACATTGCTCAGAAGGGAACCATGTTTGCATGTGGCCCCGCAAAAAGCTAACCCCTGCTCAGCAGGGGAAAAATGGCTGTAAAAGGGTGTTTTTTTATTTTTACCTTTTACATTGTTAACCTAACGTTAACCACATTGAATTATTTATTGTATTACACTTCACCATCACCGCTACACTACTACGTATCACCTGATTTACTATCACCACGCTTCTGAAATGAAAAAAGGGGGATATTGTTATGACTTCCGTTCGTCTGTGTTCTGTCTGTCTGTCTGTCACGGTTTATCTCTTTAAGAGACCTAAACAGTTGGGCACAAATCACCATACTTGGTAGTTACGATCACCACGTGGCACGAAGGTGTAGAACGTATAAATTTTTGACTGGCGATGGGGTCAAAAGTCAAATACCAAAAAAATGCAATTACGCGGCTCATTTTAAACATTATTGAAGAAATTTGTATATGCATCAACATTGGGGGAACATGACGTGTAATGAGTTTTTTAGATTTGATACCCCGATTCTTGCTTCAGAGATGGAGACATTGTCAAGGGGTCAAAACAGGAAAAAATTGTTTTTAACTCAAATTTGATTATCGAGTCATTCTGGTGAAACTTTACTTTAGGTGGGAAGCGTGGGGATTTTCGATGGGCTCTGTCATGACTTCGTCTCCTCTTATTTTTTTCACATTTTGTCATCATGGCTACCTACTACGACTGACAAACCACCTAAATTATTTTTTGATACAATCAACACCTGCCGTGAATGTTTGTTTGTTTTAAATTTGTTATTTAATGTAAATTACACGTCCATTTTTTTTTTTCGGTGTTGTGTTTGGGGGCTTTGTTCTTTGATGAGAACTTACATTCTTGTCAATTTTATTTTTCATCGTGGTTGTAAAATGGTCTTTGCCTGCTTTTAGAATCTGCGTTACTCGGTCCCCCAAATCATCAGACGTGTTCGCTTTGACTGCCCACATTGAAATGTTTTTGTAAAGAAATGCCGGCAAGGTCTTTTCACTGCAGAGTGGGTCAATTTGTCACGTCGGTGCCTGTTTTTTTTTTTGATGCCGCACTTCTTTAAAGTGGAAACTGCTTCAATGAGAAGTGCTCAGAGGGTGTCAGTTGATTAAGGCACTTTTTCTTCTTCTCATGTCTTATCTATTCTTTTACTTCTTCTTTTTATTTATTACCCCATGCGTGCAAAGCGAAAGCATAATGAAGCAATTTGTTTATTGGATCTGTCGTCTTGTTCTACTTCTTCTTCGTCTTCTTCTTCTTTATTATGTAGTATTATTTATTACCCATGCAATGCAAAGCAAAGGCAGAATTAAAGAGCAGGTTGTCGCGGGTCACCAAACATGTTCTTTTAAATTTATCAATTATTATATGTGCATGAAATAGTTCGATGCAAACTATTGTGGTTGCCTAGATATTGGGAAAATAATGACATTTTAACTCCGAAGTGATTTCTCGGGGCTGTTGAAAAAACAGCCGCGTTGGCCATTTATGGATGGTGACGTCACGTTCTCCCAAAACAACGGATGCTTTACTCGCTCATTGAAGAAATGTGTCCAGTTTCAGCGGGCCGTTCTTTCGCTTTTTTTTTGAGCTTGAACTGTCTAGATATTCCCTTTTTTATTTTTGATATTGTTAGAAAAAAAAAAAAAAAAAAAAAAAAAAAAAAAAAAACAAAGTGTTGGATATTTGTACATCATGCTCGGTAGTGTGTCGTCATGTTTTGCGAAAATGGCTGGAAGGATATCGCTCTCCACGATTCCCGAAGGAAATAAAAACATTCGCCGCAGTGGATTAAGATTTGTACAACAAACTGGTATGCGATTTTCCCCAAGAAAGGGTAAGAGGGCCTTTGGACAGATGTCATTTGTTGGTGACCTTTCACAGCCGAGATTTACATGACATAAACACACCTTGTCACCACTCTGTAATATGAGTTGTTGGTTGACAAGTTTCTCCAGATACTGCTCTGTCACAGAATCAATTGTTGAGTTTTAAGTGAGAAAACCTTGAAATGATTCTTAAAGAGTACATGAAAAACACATAAAATAAACTTTCTGAAAAACACAAGCATGAAAAAATCTCTCTCTTTT
>CM068967.1:76333408-76349584 GCA_035128595.1 Eptatretus atami
ACTACTTCAGATTGCTCACTGTACTCCACCATGTGCAGTATTATCTCCCTATTAAGAACTAAGGTATGGCCCAAAGTTGCTAAAATGCCTCTCTTTTAAAGTGCTTAATACTCCATCTTCCAGACACCTTGGTTGCCCTTAACCATGGCCTGAAATTAATGAACCCTGTTTAAAAGCTGCTTGAACTAACTATACAGTATAGCTGAATTTCAGTCAACCCAGTCAGGTATGTTAATGCAACACATCCAGTATAGGCCTAACCACCTGTTTTGTGGAGTTTTCCACCCCCAACAGCATGATAATATGAGAACTATTTAATGTCAGAAATCATGCTAGAATGCATCTCCAGCCATCTAGGATTCCGGCTTCCAGGGCCCTAGCGGGCCCTGGACCCCGGCCATACAGCTGGCTCGCTTCACTCGCCGGTGATGGTAACCTGCGACTTTTTAATGGTAGCCTCCGACTCCAAAAAAATAAGAAACCCCTGGGGGAACACAGAGCAGAGTTATCACGAATATGCAGTCAATTACAAGGGCGAGATACTTAAGCAATGTCTACTTATCGACTGGCGCACACACACACCCACACACACACACACACACACACACACACAACACACACAATGGGGCCAGTTGCCTTTATTGTGCCCTACAGCTCGGAGGGAAGACGAGCTGAGGAAGGGCCTGTCTTGCACCTGCCCACCTCGTGCCGTAACGTTGATCTTGTTCGGTGCGGGACCGAACCCGCGCCGATATACCAGGTACGAGGGACCAAGATTCACCACGGACGCCAGCCAGCAGAATAATGACGAGGGCGAGAGATCACTGCGACGAGACCAGAGCCAGCGAACAAGACGAGGACCAGCGCCAGCAACAAGACGAGACCAGCAGCGAGATGACCGCGGCCGCCCATCTATTTCTTTTCCACCCGGGTCGGGGGGGGGACGTGTCTCACGTCACCGCACCGCTCATTCGCCAGGGAAATCGGTCGTCTCCCCTGTATTGGTCGGCGGGGGCTGTCGGGGCGTCTCGATCCCCCCCCTCCAAAGAGACTCTGCTTCTCTTGGAGCTCGCTCTGCACCCATTGGCTTGAAGCCGCAAAATGCGCTCGCACCCTTCCGATTGGCCGAGCGTGGTGTCAGAACTCGATGACCGAGGGAACCCACCCACAGCGTGTTCGACACGCCATCGTGCGGGAATGCTCCATAGTGTTGTTTGTTATTTTGTGGAATAAAAAAATCCTAACTATAAAATAATTTCGCAGTGCACGTACACTTAATTCCCATTAACATAGGGTCGGACCCTAACTAGAAACAACATACTTACCGATATAATTGATCGACAAGACCTGTCTGTTGTGTGCTCATGGCTGCCAGATTCGTAACAATATTATGTTCTTATATATAATATATATATATATGTTACGGCTGTGGAATTCGCAGTACACCATAAAGGTCCTTAGATCAGTTATGACGATAAGTAATTGTGTAGATATATTTCCCCACCGTTGTTTAGAGGAATTTCCGTGTTCACAGGGCTGTGATCCTTTGAGTAGCCCTTTTTCTTTTCTCTATCGTTATTTGACCAATAATCCCCCAACAACTCAAACACCGCCACCTTCACCTCTTTACCTCCACAACTCCACCCCGCCAAACATCGCTTCACCGCCATTCTCAAACGGACGCCGCAACAACCAAACTCCCACCACCTCCGCCTTTCTACCACACGTCGTGCCATGGCTGTGAATGCGTTCCTTTCGCCTCAAGAATCGGATCAGGAATGCTTCACGCCCCCTTTGCATCCATCCAATGACAGAGCATCGGGTAGTGTAGCCCCGCCTCCAAACCCGCTGTGAATGCGTTTCTTTCGCCCCGAAAAGCAGATCAGGAAGCTTCAGTCCCCCTTTTCATCCATCCAATGACCGAGCATCGGGTGCATAGCCCCCCTCCAACCCGCTGTGATCCAGAAATTTACATATACGCTCCTCCCCGGCTATATAAGCGGGAAGTCAGGCAGGCAAGTCAAGTGGAAGCAGTGGGATGGCAGCGGCGGAGTGTCGGGAGACGAAGTCAAGTCTGCAGTGTCGCAGGCAGTCGAGTCGGAGACGGAGCTCGAAGCGACAGGGAAGGCAGACGGGGAGCGCCGGAGAGAGCTCGCCGACCCCGCCAGGGCACGAAGCCAGGCGAGCTGCGCTGACATTGCGGCTTGCCATCGCGCCACAAGGCGCGGTAGGACCCTTCGGTCTCGTGGACCTGGCCGCTCATCCAGGTTCACGCGCATTAGGCCCACGGGCCCAGTCTGACTCCCTTGCCTT
This sequence comes from Eptatretus atami, assembly GCA_035128595.1. Taxonomy (NCBI): domain Eukaryota; kingdom Metazoa; phylum Chordata; class Myxini; order Myxiniformes; family Myxinidae; genus Eptatretus; species Eptatretus atami. Next base: position 76,335,722 of record CM068967.1, read on the forward strand.
TGAGGGGTCTTTCCTTTGCTTTTGTGTGAATGCGTGTTGTGGCCCGTGTCTTGTAAAGTAGAAACTGTTTAAGTGCATGTAAATAAACCTTTGCTTGTAGTCGGTTGTAATTCTTGCTTTCATTGCTTTGACTGTTATATGTGCATTCTTACTGTATGGCTGTGAATACGTGCTTGCCTTGTCTGAGTGTGGAATAAATGTACTTGTCGAACTGTTTCCCGTTTCGTTGCGTCTCTTTCCTTTGTTTGAAAGTTCCATCTTGCATCACGGAAGGAAAGGTAGAAGGGTGTAAGCACCCGGTAAATAATCATGTCCGTCGGGGCCGGCGATAACACCGCTCGGTTATCACTGAAGCACGGAAGGACCGCTTAAGCGGTTCGTGTCCTAGGCCGGCCAGCGGCGAGGTACGATCGCCCGGTTAACTACCCGCGCAGGTACTTAGGTAGGTCGAGTTTGGCGAACAACCCTATCCTGCGCGGGTGGCCGATTGGCACGATTGTGGTTGGTCGAAAGACCCACCGTGACTAGCTCCTGGCGATAGTTCCACGGAGGTCACGACTGAATGTCCGTTCCGTGGGCGACGCGGTCGCGATTTGAGTTACGTGGCGATCGCACGCCGGGCGCGCGAAATTCGTAACAATATATATTATATATAAAAAAATGTTATTACATGAACAATTATTACTTATATTTAAAGTATTACGACATATGAATAATTTAATTGTACACCGCTTTATATAAAATGCATTAAACGAAAACATTTACCTTGTAGATAAGTACTTTATGGACTTACTCACATACCAATAGTACGTAATAGACGTATTAAAGTCATTTAGAGGCATGAAGAAGCAAACTGTGTTTTGTGTGTGTGTGTGTGTGTGTGTGTTGTGTGTGTGTGTGTGTGTGTGTGTGTGTGTGTGTGTGTGTGTGTACCTTCACAACAAAGTTCATTTATAAAATCATCAAAAGTATCAAAATAGTGTAGTTCGGATTTTCAAACCATGACGTCACACGTTATTGACAAGCAATTTTGTGGTGTCATGTGTATTCATGTTGTATGCCAAATATGAAACAATTGGTTACTATTATTGGACATTATATAATGTTTGTTGAGGCTACAAACTAGTTACAAACTAGAAGGGCACTCGGTAGAGCGCATACGTCCGCCACGAGAACATATCGGGCCCAATACATTTTTGAAATATCATGCGAAACAGTACTATATCGTTTTTGGTCCTGTGTCTCAATAGTGAAGAATCACTTTGAAAATTAAATAATTCTCGTATCCAGATCCAGACTTGGATCTTCACCAAAATCAAATCAATTCGTCCTTGCCACGCACCCAACATGTCCACCAAGTTTCATCCGAATCCATCCATAACTTTTTGAGATATAGTGCTATATATAATTATAGTTTAGCCCGATCTCTCAATGGTGAAGAATCACTTAAAAAAATTATCAAATCCGGATTCGGATCTTCACCAACATTGAATCAATTCTTCCTTGTCATACACCCAACATGTCCACCAAGTTTCGTCCTAATTCATCCACAACGTTTTGAGATACCATGCTATTTATCATTTTTGGCCCCATCTCTCAATGTTGAATAAGCATTAAAAAAATTTCAAGGGGTCGGATCCGGATCTTCACCAAAATCTCATCAGTTCGTCCTTGTCATTCACCCAACCTGTCCACAAAATTTCATCCGGATCTGTACACAAAGTTTTGAGATATAATGCACACAAACAGACAAACAAATAAACAAACAGACAAAGAGAGAAGTAAGCAACCATTTGCTTTGTGCAGTGCAATGTCAGAGTGTTCGAGTGTCAATTTGCATTTTCCCTTTTTATTATCTTGCCAAAACGAAGTTTTTGCAAGATATGTTAGTCAGTCTGTAATCACGAAAAAAAAATTCTGCAGAGCACAGTTTTCATTTGGAAATTTTTGTAACTTCGCATATCAGAGGCCTATGGAGGTCCCTTTCAGCGCATAAAATTTGAAGGTCAAGGTCAAAGGTCAAGGTCACTTTGTCGCAAATCAGGGTAATCGACAAAACCCTATTTTTGAGTAATTTTGATCGGATAGTCTTCAACTTCATGGGAATATAGTTCATGGTCTGGCGCTCAGCTGATTAATTTTGGTGGCGATTGGCCTTGACCTTCATGTGTTTTTTTTGTTGTTGTTTTTTGTCTGTAATCACGTATAAATCACTCTGCAGAGCACAGTTATCATTGGAAATTTTTGTAACTTCGCATATCAGAGGCCTATAGAGTCCCTTTCAGCGCATAAAATTTGAAGGTCAAGGTCAAAGGTCAAGGTCACTTTGTCGCAAATCAGGGGAGTCGACGAAACCCTTATTTTTTGAGTAATTTTAATCGAATCGTCTCCAAACTTTATGGGAATGTAGTATATGCTGGCGCTCAGCTGATAGTTTTGGTGGCGATTGGCCTTGACCTTCATGTTAGTGCCTGAGGTCAAGCATATTTGACCCCAAGGTCAAATTTTCAAGTTTTAGGAACCATATCGTGTAGTACCTCAAATTGAACACCTCGATGAGTGCTTTCTAGATATGTCAAGCTTGAGACATTATGACGTCATTGGTGACGTTATAGGCAAACACATATTTTTCATGGTTACTCTGTAGAACGATTCTCAACGGAATCTCTCGTAGGCAGATATTCATCAAGGAGTCGCTCCTGGTGGAAAGCAGCTCTGTTCACCTCAGTGTGACCTTAATGAAGTCACACGTGGCTACCTTTGGCAAGATACGGTCACCCTGCGGTGACATTGGTTTATTTTTATTTTTATACATTGTCGAGGCTCATATGCGAGCTAACACACAGAATGTACAACAAGGTTAGCAGGAGACAAAGGGAGGGCGGAGGGAAGAATAAACAGTGTGGAACAGAGAGATGAGGAGATCTGTGGAAGGGAGAGGGATGGGACGGGATACACAGGGTATACAAGATGGACACTACAGGGACTTTCAGGAAGGAAAGCAGGAATTTGAAGGAGGTGGGTTTGGGGTGGATTAGCGGGGTAGAAAATATCGTGGTTTTGGAGAGGGGAAGATAAGAGATGGTGGTGAACAGCTGTTTTGAAGGCCTGGTGGGAGAATGGGATTGAACAGAGTGAGGAAGTTTATTCCAAAGGTGGGAAAAAAGAGGAATGAAAGAGTGAAGGTGAGCAGCGATTCGAAATTATGGTAGTTTTACCAGAAGGGGGTTACTGGCAGACCTTGAGCACCCTGTGGAAATATAGGGGGGGGACAGAAACAGACGGAGCGGGGGGGGCAAGGCCGGAGAGAAGACGGTTAGAAGACAGACAGACCACCGACTTGCCTGCGGTGAGGGAGTGAGAGGCCCAAAGACTCAGCCTCATCGCAGGAGATACCAATGATCTAAATGCCTTGGTTTCCACAGCGTGGAGCCGAGAAAGGTGAGAGGCAGGAGCACCAACCCAGAGGGGAGAGCAGTACTCCATCAGTCTGCGGACAAAAACTTTGTATGTGGTCAGGAGCTCAGGTGGGCCGAGGAAGGACTTTGCACGACGAAGGATTCCCAGTCGGCGCGACTGGCTTTGGAGGCCAGCTTGGAAATGTGGCTTTCCAGGAAAAGATTGTGGCAGATAATGAGACCCAGAGATTGAATGAAAGGACTTCTTCCAGAGGATTGTTGAGAAAGTAGTTGGGTGGGGGGGGGGAGGTGAGGAGGGGTTCCAGATAATCTTTTCGGAGAGATGTCGTGAGAGTGAGAGATTTGTCAGGGTTGAAAGACATGTTCCACATGTTGGACCAGCTTGTGATTTTATCCAGATGTGCAGAGAGTGAAGAGACTGCTGCTTGCCGGTGTGAGGATGACCGATGGTACGGCAGAGGTGGAGTCATCAGCAAAGAGATATAGAGGATTTTCCAGAGAGTCGGAGAGATCATTGATTGAAAAACCAGAAAAAGAACAGGGCCCAGAACGCTGCCTTGAGGAACTCCAACCTGGACAGGAAGAGGGGATGAAAGCACTCCATTTAGGGCCACACGTTGGCTACGGCAGGAGAGGAGGTCTGTGAGCCCTGAATGGAGATGGCCTTGGATGCCATAGGAAGAGAGTTTGATGATCAGGGCAGGGTGCCAGATTGTATCGAAGGCACGTGATATGTCAAGGGAGATGGCTGATTTCATGTCTGGCATTGAGGACCTCCACCCATTGTTGGGAGAGCAGAAGCAGCATATCCAGGGTAGAGTGACCTCGTCTGACACCAAATTGATGATCGGAAATTAAGGCATTGGAGAAGAGGAAGGATTTAATGTCTGAAGCGATGATGGATTCCATAACCTTGCTGATTATTGGGAGAAGGCCGATTGATTTGTAGTTGCAGGGATCCGTTTTTGCACCCTTTTTACGCAGGGCAGTAATGTTTGCTGATTTCCAAGCAGATGCCAGATGACCTTGAGTAAATGAGAGGGTGAATAGAACAGAGAGAGGGTGAGCAAGAGGAGAGGAGCAGGTTTTAGGACACGTTGGCTGATGCCGTCTGGACCGGTTGCAGAATCTGAGTGGAGGTTTGACAGCAAGCTCTCCACTTTGTCAGAAGAAAAGGACACAGAGTCCAGGGACAGTTGTGTGTGACTGGGTAAGGTGGGTACAGAAGGCGATGGGTTTCGGACACAATATTTCGATGCAAACACCGAGTTTAGGCATTCAGCCTTTTCACGTGCAGTGTCAACTGTGCGGCCATTTGAGGTAAGGGAGGGGATGGAGGGGGACATACACCTGAAACAGACTTAACTCAACACCACCAGGATTTGGAGGAGGGAGACAGGTTTGAGAGTTCAGACTTGAGGTCCCTTTAAATAAACGCAGGTTTGGACCACACTCGACCGACTCCTCATTAGACGTCGATCAAGCGAATGACAGCCTGTCTTGATGAATGTACCTTTCTGGGAATAACAAGTACATAAGAAGCAATCAATGTACATTTACAGGAATATGAAAGATATTGTGTGATATCAATGTGCAGGTAGTGGACAAAAAAAAAAATGGCAAGACCAATTTAAAGTTACTTAATTGGGCGTTGGGCCACTATGCGCGGCCCTTATGCACCATGGCATAGAATCCAAGTGTCTGGAATTCTGCAGGAGTGAAGCGGCACGATTCTTCCACGAGAAAGTCAATCAACTCACACCTGTTTGATGGAGGTGGAAAACGCTGTCTCAGGCATTGTTCCAGAATATCCTTTAAATGCTCGATTGGGTTAAGATCTGGTGACTGAGAAGGCCATGACATATGGATATGGATAACATCAGTGTCATGCTCATCAAACCATTGAGCGACTACACTTGCTCTGTGGATGGAGGCATTTGGAGGGGAGGGGTTTGTGGGGGGGTCTCCTCTTGCAGCCATGCAAGCCATAATTATAAGCAGCCACACCTGTGTAGTATTTTTATACATGACTAAGCATGCTTGGATGCTACTTGCTTAATTAACACATGGGCCACACCTGTGTGGAAGCTGTTGCTTAGTGTCCCTTATTTATGCAGGTGTTTTCATTTTTTGTCCATTACCTGTAGCTTGAGAAGAAAAAAGTAACATTAGGAGACATCAATATCCTTTGATGTGATTTAAGACACTAGGTGACGTTACTAAGCAAAGGTCACAAAAGGAAGCAAAGGATTGGAATGGCTTTAGAAGGCAAACATATTTGTGAGTCTTTACACGAGTTATGCACATTCTACATTGGAGAATCTGGATTCCAACTGCCAGTTTGATGCAAAGCCAGACGGACAGAGCAGACAGGAAGTGGTGAGTTTGTCGGGTTGATGTGTTTGTAACACATTAATGTGTCAAACCTACACCACGAAGCTTTAGCACAAACACAACCAGTGAAGTCATAAACCGGAAAATGGCGTTAAAAAAAACGCAACTTGATTTGGAGCTGTGAAGAAGCCACATAGGCAATGTGTGCCAAGTTTTAATTATTTATTAATTTAGCATGCATGCAACGCAAGGAACGTTGTGCAAAAACAATTTCTGAATGTGGGTGTGTGGTTTGTCCAACATTTTGCAAAAGGATAGACTGAGGGCAACATTTGGTGTTTATCACAATTTGTGGATTTTAACGTTATATGAACCAATAATTAATCAGTACAACAGCACAGAAAACACATAAGCAGATACAAATCTGTACTCTATTAGCTTGGGACAAATGAGAAATGGGGCAACAAGAATTGAGAAGAAGAAAGGGAAAGGAAGAGGGAATATATGGGACTGAGGGAGAAGAGGAAAAGTAAAAAATACAACATTTTTGCAAACAAGATATGCTGATGGTCGGCAACACAAAACTAGAGCGAAGTTGATGACGCGCAATTGCAAATCCCCACATTTCCCACCTAAAGCAAAGTTGAAAGGTGGGAAAAGGTTCCACCAGGAATGACCCAATATCAAATGTTAAATTAAAAAAAAAAATTCTCCCCCATTTTGACCTCTGTGACCCTAAGTCCCCACCCCCAGCGCAGGGGTCAAATCCCCCCAAAATTACATATTTCATGCATCCTCCAATGTTGATTGCATGTACAAAGTTTCATGAAAAAATGTTTGAAAATATGCCCAGAATTGCATTTTTTGGTATTTGACCTTTTTACTCCAACCCAGGGGGCGGAGCCAAAATTATGCCGCTCTTGCACCTTTGTGCCATCTGGGTGATCATAGCCACCAAATTTGGTGAATTTCACCCAACCGTTTAGTAGGAGAAAGTGACGGAAAGACAGACAGACACAGAGCCAATTACAATCTCCCTCAGTTTTGTTGTGGCGATAAACAACAACAAAAACTGTGTGCACTGCAGCGAACGCGCGCCCGCTGCAGTGCACACACACACACACACACCCCTTATCAAAAAGGTTGTGGTAAGTTTACACATGACAATGTTAACTAATTTCAATCATTCATAAAAAGTATGGGATGAAACAGACAATACATTGGTAAAACACCCTCACGGTAAAATCGATGTTAGGAAAGGAAATTTTAGCTGCTTTCAAGATAAACGAAAATGCTGGTAAAAGCAAACAAAATGGAGACGTGCACATTTACAGGTAAAGGAAAGGGTACCTCCAGTCGTGCCGCCCGTAGAGATTGGTAAAAATTCGATCGTCGTCCTTCATTGGTCCGTACTTGCTTTTACGTTGCTGCTGTTGCTGTAAAAAAAAATAAAAAACCCCAAAAAACAAACAAATCACAGACACAGACACAAACCTTGTACTCGGGTTGTGCACCTAAAATGCACAACACATTACAAGAGTAAAACTTTACGGTGCATTATAACAACCAACTATTTTTGCAAATATAACATCTTTACAACTCGAACATCTTTATTTCCCCCCAGACGCCTTTAAACTAGGTGGCGAGCTGAAATTTTAAAAAAAGAGACGACATTCAGAATTGTTCCATGACAAATGATTTGAAAGATAAAGGAATGTCATTGCACAAAAAAACAAACATCCCCACACAGTCCAAAATACTTTGGCTGGGAACGGGTATTTACCACAAACCACCAACTAAAAGGGGCACAGTGTGAAATGATCAGGTGCTTTTTCACGAGTTCACACCGGCAATGTGAAACACAGTTTGTGCCTTCAAGGCTTTGTCATGATGGCTTATAAATAAATAAATAAATAAATAAAAAAAGAGGCAAATTATGAAACTTGTGAAACACACCCCAAACGTCAGCCAAAGAAAGAGTTAAGTAGAAATACCAAGAGGTTAAGAAAGGAAAGAGCCAAAAATAGTGATTTTTTTAAAAGGAAGCAGAAAGAGAGAACGACCACAATATACAACCGAGAGGAAGTCGATGGTGCATCGTATCAAAATCCCCACATTTCCCACCTAAAGCAAAGTTGAAAGATGGCAGAAAGTTCCAACGGCAATGACCCAATATCACATCCAGAGTCTAAAATATTTTTCTCATTTTTGACCCTCGTGACCCTAAGTCCCTACCTCCTGGAGCATGAACCGGGGGTCAAATCCAAAATTCGTTACATATTTCAGGTATTCCCCAATGTTGATTGCATGTATAAAGTTTCATTCAATGATGTTCAAAAATGTGCCCGTAATTGCATTTTTTGGTATATAACCGTATGACCACGCCTCATGGGACGGGGCCAAAAATGGCATTTCCCTTGCATATTTTTGCCAAGTGGCGATCACAACTACCAAGTTTAGTGAATTTCTGCCAAACCGTTTAAGAGGAGATTGCTCTTTTTCCCCACCAATGGAACCAACTTCCACATACTCTTCAATCTCAATCTTCCCTCCAGGTCTTCAAGACAGCTGTCACCACCATCTCAGATCATGCCCAATCCAAAGCCCAACATTTTTAACCCTAGTTTACCTCCCCCCATGCCTGGTGTTGGCTTAATGGTTCGGGTAGTGGGCTTTGGACATGAGGTCCGAGTTTCAAATCCCTCAGCTGTTTGAATTAATACCAGGTGGGGTTAACTCGGCCTGTCATCCTTCCGAGGTCGGCAAATGAGTGCCAGTATGCTGGTATACTGTGTCAGAGCGGCGTCCCATCCAGGATTGTGCCCAATAGCTAAGGAGACTGCTTAGGCAAAACAACGCTCTGCAAAGAGTATGGTCCCAATCTCCACCTCCTCCCCCCCCCCACCACATCCATCGCGGCCCTCTCTTCCAAATTTCCAGTTTTCCCTCACAAGAGTTCCTTTCTGTATCCATCTTGTCCACACCATACATCCTCCCCTGCCCCCAATTCATCATCTGTTGTCTCCTGTCTTGGCCTTCGACAATGCTGTTAGTGTCTCTGTCCTGTTCTCTGCTGTTCCTTTTGAACTGTTGCATCCTGATCCATTCAGTTTACCAGAACCAGCTTTTCCATGAGCTTCGACTATGTATAGAAAAATAATTTTTTTTAATGAAATGCAACTATGTACATATTTTTTTAAATTTTAAATGAAACTTTGGATATGCAGTCAACACTGGGAGGCACATTAAAAATATGAAACAAGTTGTTGGATTATATATATTTTATTTTTGGATACACTGTCGAGGCTCGTATAAGAGCTAACACACAGAACGTATAACAAAGAATGCAGGAGACAAGAGGGGTGGGAGAGGGAAGCACAAAACAGTGCGGAACAGAGACATGAGGAGATCTGTGGAATGGAGAGGGATGGGGTGGGGTACTCGGGCTAAATTTGGCCCCCAGTTCATGCCGAAGGGGGTGAGGACTTAAGGTTGCAGGGGTTCAAAACGGAGATTTTTTTTTATCCACCTTTGATATTCAGTTATTCCTGGTGGAAGCTTCTTTTTATCCTTCTTCTTCTTCTTCTACTTTTCTGAATACATAGTCAAGGCTCATGGAAGAGATAGAACACTGAACAGATCAGGATGGAACAGACAAAAACAGGACGCCAAACATGCAAGCATGGAGAAAGAAACTCCAAGGAGGAAAAACTAGAAAATTCGGAAGGATTTGGGTGGGGTTAACGAGGGTAAAAAACAGACCATGTGTTTGGATTGGGGACGATCTGATATTGTGGTCTACGGCTGTCTTGAAGACCTGGAGGGGAGAATGAGATAGAAGAGGATGGGGAAGTTGATTCTACAGGTGGGAAGGAACAAATGAGTGGAGGTGAGCAGTGATCCTGGATGTAGGTAGTTTTTACCAGAAGAGGGTTGCTGGTGGATGGAGCGTATGGCCCCTTCAGAAAACCTGGGGGAGGGGGGGGGGACAAAGCACGGAAAAAGCATAGGGTGCAAGACCAGAAAGGATGTGGAAGAAGACAGAGACCAATGACCTGTCTGCGATGGCAAAGTGATGTACCCATAGACTCAGCTGCATCATGGAAGATTCCAATGATCTTGAAGGCCTTTGTTTCTGCAGCGTCAAGCTGAGCAAGATGTGAGGCAGGGGAGCCAGTCCAGATGGGAAAGCATTACTCCATCAAGCTGTAAATTAAGGCCTTGTAGGTGAATCGGAGTTCAGATGTGCCAAGGAAGGACTTTGTTTAATGGAGGATGGCAAGTTGGCAGGTGGCTTTGGAGGCCAACATGTTTGCCCAAGAAAGGTTGTGGCTGATAGTGAAACCCAGAATTTCGAATAACAACCTCCAGGAGGATTGCTCAGAAAATACATGGGGGGAGAGGGGTTGCCAGACAATCCTTTCGGAGAGAGATAGTGAGAGTATGCCTGGTGTTGGCTTAATGGTTAAGGTGGTGGGCTTGGGATCGTAGGGTCCCCGAGTTCAAATCCTGCTCGGCTGTTGAATTAATATCAGGTGGGGTTAATTCTGCCTGTCATCCTTCTGAGGTCAACAAAATGAGTACCAGCTTGCTGGGATGATTGAGCCATTTGAGTATCCTGCGTTGGAGTGGCGACCTATCCAGGGTTGTGTCCAATTGCCGAGGAGACTGCTTTGACAGCACCGACACTCTGTATAGAGTACGGTCCCAATGGATGGATGGATCATGAGAGTAAGATATGTCAGGATTGAAAGATATATTCCAAGTGTTTGACCATCTTGTGATTTTATCAAAGTCTAAAGAAAGGGAAGAGGCTGTAGCCTGCCTGTCTGAAGGATGAGAAGAGAGAGATCAGCAAATACATAAAGAGGATTTTCCAGAGAGATCACTGGTGAAGATCAGGAATGGGAATTGGACATTGCCTTGGGACACTCCAGCCTTAACACAAAGAGGAGATGAAAGGATTCCGTTGAGTGCCACATGTTGACTACGAGAGTGGTGAAAGTCAGAAAGCCATGTGTGGAGTTGGCCTTGGATGCCGTAGGCAGACAGTTTGGAGAGTTTGGCAGGATACTAGAACACATCAAAAGAATGAGATGTCCAGAGAGACGGCCCTGAACTCATGTCTGACATTGAGGGCGTCGATGCATTGTTGGTCGAGTAGAAGCGGCATGTCTAAGGTGGAGTGACCTGGTCTGAACCAAATTGGTGATCGGTGAGGTTTTTGGAGAAAAGGAAGGTTTTCATATCAATTGTGATGATGGATTCCATGACCTTGCTGATGATTAGAAGCAAGCTAATTGGTCTGTAGTTGAGGGGATCCGTTTTTGCACGTTTTTATGGAGTGCAGTGATGATGGTGGATTTCCAAGCAGATGGAAGATGACCGAGCGCAAATGTTAGGGTGAAAAGGGCAGAGAGAGGATGTGCAAGAGCAGCAGAGCAAGTATTCTAGGACATGTGAGCTGATGCTGTTCGGTCCAGTAGCAGAGTCAGAGTCAAGGGATGAAAGAACCTTCTCCACCTTCTCAGGTGCAAAAGACAGAGTCCAAGAGCAAGTGGGTACGACAGGGAAGGATGGGTACCGAGAGTGAGGGGTTGGGGACAAGATTTTGAAGCAAACACAGAATTGAGGCATTCTGCCTTCTCATGAGTGGAGTCAGCTGTGGTGCCATTTGAAGAGAGGGAAGGGATGGAAGGAAGGGGAGCATACTCCAGAGACAGACTTAACGAGGTCCTACCAGGTTTTAGAGGGAGAAAAGTTGGAAAGTTCACTCTTGAGGTTGGACAGATGTTGTTTTTTCTGCCTCTCCTGAGAGTGGACACACACTTGTTGCGGAGTTTTTGGAAAGTACTGAGATTTCCTTCGGTCGGATTTTCCTTATAGTAAGAGAAGGCAAGTTGTTTCAGAGCAACTGCCTCATCACATGATTCAGAGTACCATCGGCAGGAAAAAGGGTTGGATAAATAATTGAAGACTCGATGGGATGAATCTGTGCATGAGAGAGAGCAGGTTTATGTGGAAGAATTCTCAGGCCGAGTTAACATCAGGGGTGGTAAATGTGGGAGACCAGTTCTGAAGAGAGATGAGATGGCTGCTTGCAGTCCCTGCCAATCTGCTTGAGTGATACCAGACCTCTGAGAATAGCCCGAGAGATGTTCACTTTCACAAGCATATGATCAGATGAACAAGCTGGAGCAGAGGAAGAATAGGAGACATTTGAAGGAAAGTTAACATCACAACGTCGAAGAGGATTTGCCATTTGGATCACGGGTGGAAAGTTCACAGTCAAGTCAGTCCCTTGGAGTCACAATCCTTTTCTGAAGTGCCCTGTCTAGTGAGGTACCAACACAGTTAGAGATGAGGAGAGGAGGAGGCATTGGATGGTGCAGGATTGGGGGGGGTTTGCATGGGAAGGTGAGGCTTTGGGAGTGGTGTGAGGAAAGACTTGAGTGTGTAGAGTGCGGGGAAGGTTTGAGTGTGTGGGGTGCATGGGAGGGTGAAGGTTTGTATGTGTGTGGGGTGTAGGGTGTGGGAAGATAAGATGTGAATGTGGGGAAGCATTTGAGGTGGGGAGGGGAAAGCATCGAGAGGGAGGGTGAGGATGGAATGCAGAAAGGGTGGACAATTAATTTTGAGGGGGTGGGATGGGTGTGATTACATTCCTGAGTCCATATTCACCATTTGGACAGACGACGATAAAGATCATGGGATGGAGATTATAATACTTGTTAAATGCATGGAGAATGCTGCGCCATATGAGCAGGGGTGAGGAGAGGGGGGTTGGATGAGGCTGAATCTTTCAACTTGCTTTAGCATGAAGCATGGGGATTTGCCATAGCATGTCATCGTGAATTCATGGTCATCTATCCATGGTCCTCATCAACCCTCTCCCCACCCATTCTTTCCTGTTATTGTGTGTACCTCCCCCCCCCACACTCCTTGTCATCATCATTTTTGGAGGTTTTTTGGTGCGATTTCTTGATCACCCGTGTTTTTCCTTCCTGCTCTTTCTGTGCTAGAGCTTGTATCCAGATTGCTCACCACGTCCTCCTCCTCCTCCTCATTTCTCATTCTAACTCCAAGTGCCTACTCCCATCCTCAACCCCTATTGTTGGTGTAACACCCCCCCCCCCAAAGCAAAAGGTATGATCATCAATCAATTGATGGAGAGATCCATCCAGAAAAATGTTGAAAAATAAATCCAAAGATGGTGAACCCACATTTCAACCTCTTCCTTGTCCTAAGTGAATGAAATGTGGATTCACCATTTCAATCTCACATTAAAATGAAAAAGCAGGGCCTGCAAGCACTTTGATTCACATCAACCATCAATTTTAAGTTCAGATCACATCAATCAATTTTGGAACCAATCCAATTGATCAGATCTCTCAATCACTTCCCTCTTTACACAAAGTCAAACAAACAGGAAAGCAATTTGACACACTCAATGCATCAGCCATTAAATCAAAACCAGGTACAATCCCCAACTGACTTGTGTTGTGCTGGCAGCATGCCGGACACCCCAGCACACTGCAGGAACTAGAGGCCTTGTGGATCGAGATGGCAGGAGTGACCCAAAGTGCAAACGTCCCAGCAGCAGTGCCATCGTGTGGTCAAACCTCCTCCGAGTGTTGACGTTGGTTCAAACCACTGCAAAGTGTCGCCACGTGAGAGATATGCACATGGAGAGAGATAATGAAAAAATTAATTGTGGAAGGCTACGATGAGCCCAGCAATTTCAGCATAGTGAGATTTACCCAGATGGTAAAACCAAACAAACACACTGTTGAAAAATTGAGATAGTTATAATTACAAACTCTGAAAACTGGGGACCTACTGGACTCAAATCTTAACAGAGAATCAAGCAAACAAGACATCTGTAATATATGAAAATGAAAAACTTCAAAGCAAAAACTCGTTTTTGTTTGGCCACACCCAAGCAAATGCAAGAAGCACAAAACCATGCAAGATAAAACCTAAATGCAACAACACATCAAGATGTTCACGACATGATCTGGCTTTGTAGCTCAAATAATAAACCAAACACATCTAAAACTAGAAGGGCACTCGGTAGAGCACACACCTTCACCACGTAATGCTTGATCTT
>CM068967.1:76398326-76431477 GCA_035128595.1 Eptatretus atami
CAGAGTCAACCCCACCTGGTATTAATTCAACAGCCGAGCGAGATTTGAACTCAGGATCCTAGGATCCCAACTAGGATTCCAAGCCCACCACTCTAGCCATTAAGGTTGAGGAAGGAGTGCAAGAAGGGAAAGAGGTTTGGGAGGACATAATGGGAGTAGGGGGAGGACCAGGGAGGTTTTGGGGGCATGGGGAGCACCGGGGAGGGTTGGAAGAAGGGGAGTGTGAATGGGGGCAGGGCAAGTGAAACAATTGTGGTTTGTCTACATAATAAATATACTAACCCTTAAATACATTTTGATATGAATAAAACTTCCTGATTTCTTGTGCGCATTCGTCATCGGGTCCAACGTCACACACATAACATACTCAGATTTGATTAGAATGATTACATCAGTTTAATCATTTTGGCTTTTCACTTTTATATACATTTTAGTGTGCTGTTTTGAACAAGGACCAGCAAGCTGGAGTTTTAAAAGGAAACAATTGCCTGTTTTTCTATTTTATTTTAAACCATCACCACAAATACACTATGCGATGTATTTCAATGGAGTGGAGAATAAGCGACTTTAGAAATGATGTAATCTGCCCCAGACTGCTCGGTGTGCATGCACAGAAACACCCAGTGGTGGAGCAAATTGGGACGGTCGGGATGGCCTTGACATCATTCGTGCCTCCAAGATAATGATTGTAGGATGAAATGACTGAAAAAACTTCTAAAGAGGCCGGAATTATTTGTAAGTGTCCCTGCGAGAAAGGGGAGAGTCTCTGCACAACGAAACTGTTGGAGATCTTCCTGATCAACTCCTCCAAAAAGTTGATGTGTTACAGTCCGTCCTGCAAAAACTCCCGGCGATGTGGGCCCGTGAAAGGCTGAATATGGTGCGTTTTAACCGAGCCTTCGTGCTTCTTCACACCGATGGGAAGGTCATATCTGGGGCTTGTCGATGCACAGGGAGGGTAAGGTTAAAATGAGATCTTGTATGAAATAATCATGTTTGGGAGGAAGAGGGAGAAAGGGGGAGGCGTGTGGGAGTGTGAGCTGTATGGCCAATATAAATATATACAATCCGAAAACAGTGGTTCACGAGCGGTATTTGATGATGTAGATTGTTCAGAAGTCAAGGATGAGCAATGTGATAATTTTGACCAAGTTATTAATATAATGGCTTCAATCAACAGCTGCAAATGCGAAAACCGGTTTCGTTCAACAACTTTCAAATTGACCTTTGCATAACCTTAAAGGTCACAAAACAATGTGTGGACATTAAATAAGGAAACAGATACGTGCTATAGCTTATGAGTTAGTTCGCGAAGAGTCGAAAACCCGGTTCGATTCCCACAACTTTAAAAAGACCTTGGTCTCTTTAAAGGTCAAAGGTCAAGGATTAGACCTTTGGTGCAAAACTTCCTCTGGAACATTCCAGGAACAATATAACGTCATATAGGCTATATGGCATTCCGCACTCCTCGGATTATCCATACTTTGATGAAACAGCGTAAAAACAACTTGAAGGGGGCACAGGCACGTGTTCGAATAGAGCAAAATGGTTTCAAGACTTTAGGTGGGGAATGATCTCAAGGTTATGCATAAAAATATTCTCATCCTCGCTCTCAAAGTTTGGGCGTATGATTTTATGTAAAATTCGCAATTTTCTAAGTTTTGACCTTTTGACCTTGACCTTGGATGAAAATGAAAATCGGACAACGAATGTTTTAGATAATTCATTTTGCTATTCAAATACGCGAACCATTCCATTGTCAATTCCCTAGGAGAAGATAGATTTTAATCCGACTACCCCCTAAAAATGGCTATTTTGGGCGTGTCGCCCAAAGGCGTGGGACGCCATCACCAGAAACAAACTAGTGCATTGATTCAACATCAATATCAAGTATCCATGGATCAAAATCACAAGTGTGCCGACAGACAGACTGGCTGGCGCTCATGAACCAAAATTTCTAATTTACATGAGTGTTCAACCCTCTGAGTCCATACTGTATAGAAGTGCCGTTGGCAGCGATTACAGCATCAGGTCTTCTTGGAATGTCTGTATCTGCAAATCTGCAAGGAAGAATGGGAGAAAATCCCCAAATCCAGATGTTCACACATCTGGAAGCAGCTGCTTCACACATCTGGATTTGGGGATTTTCTCCCATTCTTTCTTGCAGATTTGCTCAAACTCTGTCAAGTGTGATGGGGAGCATCGGTGAACAGCGATCGATCTTCAAGTCTTTCCACAAATTCTCGGCTTTGGCTGGGCCACTCAAGGACTTTCACGTTCTTGTTCTGAAGCTATTCCTGTGTTGCTTTGGCTATGTGTTTGGGATCATTGTCCTGTTGGAACATAAAGCTTCGCCACAGTCAAAGCTCTTTTGCACTCTGAAGCAGGTTCTCCTCAAGGATCTGCCTGTATTTAGCTCCATTCATTGTTCCCTCTATCCTTACAAGTCTCCCAGCCCCTGCCGCTGAAAAGCATCCCCATTGCATGATGCTGCCACCACCATGCTTCACGGTCGGGATGGTGTTGGATGGGTGATGAGTTGTGCTCGGTTTCCACCAGATGTTGGACTCTGCATTCAGGTCAAAGAGTTCAATTTTTGTCTAATCAGACCACAGATTCTTTTACCTCATGTTCTCAAAGTCTTTCACGTGCCCTTTTGCAAATTCCAGGTGTGCTGTCATGTGCCTTTTTCTCAGGAGGGGCTTCTGTCTGGCCACTCTCCCATAAAGCCTACATTTGTGAAGTCCTGCAGAGACTGTTGTCCTTCCGGCAGGTTATCCCATCCCAGCCAAGGTTCTGTCAGAGTGGTCATTGAGTTCTTGCTCACCTTCCTGACCAAGATCCTTCTTGCCCGGTTGCTCAGTTTGCTCAGATGAACAGTTCTCGGAAGAGTCTGGGTAGTTATATATTCTTTCCATTTCCTAATGATGGAGCTCACTGTGCTCTTGGGAACTTTCAACACTCTATAATTTTTTATACCTTTCCCCAGATCTATGCTGCCTTACAATTAATTCTATTTCAGAGTTCTTTGGACAGTTCCTTGGACTTCATGGTAGTTTAGTGACAAAAAAAACATAATCTCAATTTAATCCATTTTAAAATCAGGCTGCAACAACAAAATGTGACAAACATCGAGGGGTGTGAATACTTTTTGAAGGCACTGTACATCTACGACATAAAACTCTTTCTAACCAATGACTGACTGACTGACTCACTCACTCACTGAATGATACTAAAAACCAAAACTTTCCGGGTGACATAGAAAGTTGAAATTTTGCGTACCGATGGACACCGGAAAAATTCACAGAATCATAAGAAAACATCCATAAATGAAAATATAAATAAATGAAAAAAAGAAAAAAGAAAATGCAGGTGAGTGACCCAACACAATGGGGAAGCACCGTCATTTTGTGTGCTAACGGACATCAAAGCTGATACACCAGGAGAAAAGCACAGAACCATCGGAAAGCATCTGTAAATTAAAATATAAATAAACTAGAAGGGCAATCGGTAGAACGCATACCTCCACCACGTGATGCCTGATCCACGAGAACATATCGGACACAATACATGTTTGAAATACCGTGCTATACAGTACCATCTCGTTTTTGGCCCCATCTCTCAATGGTGAATAATTACTTTGGAAATTAAATAATTCTCTTATCCAGATCCGGATGCAGATCTTCACCAAAATCGAATCAATTCGTCCGTGCAACACATGCCAACCTGTCCACCAAGTTTCGTTCGAATCCGTCCACAACTTTTTGAGATATCCTGTACGCAGACAAACGAAAAAAACAGACAAGCTGGTAGCGGCGATGGGTCGCCGAGCATGAAACTATAGTATATAGAGCAAAATGGATGTCATATAGCGGATTGGGAATCACCTTAAGATTATGCATATCAAATCTTATCCAGTTCCATCTACTGATACACTCGGTATCCATTTGAATGAAAAGAGATCGAAAATGCGGTTTGAAATCGGAAATCCCCAAGTTCGAGGGGGTGCTGTGGGTGAACAAAGATCTAAATATGAAATCGGCTCGATCGTTTGTGCACAATGTATTCCAGACGATAGATGTGAATTTTCATGCCATCCGACCATAACCCTAGGAGGAGTAGCATTTGGCGCGAAGCACCTCCAGCTCTCGCATATTATCGATTTTTGCACTAATTGACCTTTGACCCTGACCTAGCGAAATCGGTCAATATGTCCTGAGGCAAAGTTGTAGTACTCATAGTACCATGGACCTGCAAAGTTCATTCGTATTCGATGCATCACTGCGCTAGGGGGGCCTTCAATTTTCGCGCATACCCTAATTGTAGGGGGCGCTGTGGGTAAAGTATTCCATATATCAAAAAAAACCGGAATATATTTGATTATGCATCACCTGTAGATCATTCGTGCCAAATTTCATAACCCTACGTGGGATAATGGCTTTCGGAATTGATTTCGCGTGAACGGTACCGATTTTGAAGGTTTTTCGGTTGTTGCTAGGGAACCAAAGCGTCCCTAGCAACCATCACAATTTCCAAAGCACTAGGTCATAAGTTGTACCTACCACCTGAGTTTGGTCAAAATCCGCCCACGTTTACTACCAATTATGCTGATGACAAACGAACAAACATCCAAACAAACAGACAGAATTACTGACAATAAGGGTCACCTATTTCGGCGACCCAACAGATAGACAGAGTGGTGAAAACATAACCTGCTTCACCTTCGGTGGCGGAGGTAATGAAGAAAAAAATAAATGAAAATAAATAAATGAAAAATCAAATGCAGGTGAGCGACCCTAGACAACGGGGAAGCATGGTTCGTATGCTTACATAATGTGTAAGCACACCCCGCTCGAATGTTATAATAATGGCCTCCGCTAATTAATTTTATTAACAGGAAATGATACAAACCTGACTCGTCTTATCCATTTGTCGTATTCCTACATTTTTGTGAATCCAATTTGCATTTGAAAACCCACCAATTATGGTTAACCATTTAGAAATTGCCACCTTAATCACCTAAACATTGAAAATTCTTTTAAAAAAGACCATTTGAATCACAGATTTCGTGCTGGCAACGGCGGTTAAAATCGGCGAGCAGAACCGATAGTTTAGAGCAGTGGTTCCAAACCTGTGATCTTCAGATCCCCAGGGGTCCACGAGGCAAGCACGAAGTGGCCCATTGAGGGGAAGTAACCCAAAAACGAAATCGTTGCGACCTTCTTGCTACATTCAAAGTGGTTTCCAGGTGAAGTACAAGGAACATTTACAAAACGTCTGAGTACAACTACACGAATACCTTCCTGCCTCCAACTCCAGGAACTTCTGCACTATGTGGCAGTGTGTCACTATGATAGTCGTACATTGTGGTCAGAAAATCTTTAGGTTTGAAAAGGGTCTGCACACCCCCAAAAGGTTAGGAACCACTGGCTCAGAGGTGTACACACTGGCTCAGAGGTATAGACACACTCACCTTTAAGCCATCTCGCCAAGGTTCGACTCTCAATGCAGTGGATCACCATTCGAGGAATAACGAATAACCATTCATCAAATCAAAAAGGCTTCTTCATCGTCAATTTCATCCTTTAATGGAGACCCGTTGTCCTTTGGGTGTCACGTTTCAGGAATACGTAAGCACTCCCTCAGTTATACACATTGTTTTTAAATGTTTCATATCATCTGCTTGAGTTCCCTTGTCCTCGAGCAATTCCCAGCCCCGATGACTCCTCAAAAAGAGCGAAACTCGCTCCTGAGACTCTCCCTCCCGGTCCAGGTGGAAGAGATCCGGACTTGCATCGACATGATCAAAGAGAGCGTGGACGATGTTGTGAAGATGCACAGCAGCATCCTGTCTGCACCCAGCACAGATGAGAGTGAGTGTGTTCCGCACGAAACAATGGCTAGATCATGTTGCAGAATGATCGAATGATGTTTAAACCCAATTTGATTCTCTCTTCCCCATGAAGGACATTTGGTGTAAATGTGAGTGTCCAGTTGATGTTATTAAAGATAACTGCTTTGATGTTTGCCTGGTAGGATGGCCTCGACTCTAGACTAGAGGTGGTACATACACTCGCCTCGAAGCTATCAATCCTGGGTTTGAATCCTGTCCCAGCTATAAACTGTCATAATGGTGTCTTGCAGGCAAGGTGATTCATCAATGTGTATGCCATCCCTCAGATGGACGTTAAACTGGGAGTCCCGTCTGCCAGCATTAGTTGGTGGATGTTAAAGATCTGCCGGTGTCCTTCATGAAGAATCTTTACATCATTCTTAAATATCAACTCTAATATTATGTGCATCGATTTTTCTTCTTCTTGCGTGTCGCAGCTTGGCTGCCAGGTAGCTATCATTTTGTTGGGGGCACAACGATGCCGCTGATGCTGTGCTCCATTCCAGTACACTGATAGTCATTTTGCCAACCTCAGAAAGATGACAAGCTGATTCAACACCACCTGGTGTTAATTCAGCAGCCAACGGGGCTCAAACTCAGGACTTTCGGATCCCAAAGCCGGCCACACTCACCACTAAGCCAACGCCAGGCTTATTTGTGCATTCGATGATTGATATATTATTTCAGGATGCTAAAGTCAGGAGAGGGATTTTGTAACTTCAATGAGAAAACTCAATGGTCCACCGTTTGGAATTGAATCCACATGACCTCAAACAAAAATACCGAAAGGGAGTCCGTCAAAATGAGACAGCCGGCTTCATATCGTAATGGAAGCACGGCAACCTCAACGATGGACGATGCCCCTTTGCGAGCACAGCGGATGTATTCAGATCGGGTATTGGTGGGAATGAAACAGGGTCAAGGAAAGGAGATGCAGCCTCATCAAGTGACTTTTGACTCCTTCGATCGAATCATTAGAACCATCTTGTTTGTTTTCCTGCAGAAATGAAGGAAGAGCTGGAACAGCTAATGGTTGAAATCAAGAAATCATCAAATAAAGTGAGGTTCAAGCTAAAAGGTACTAATTGGTTCATTTTGAGACTGTACGTTAACACCAAAATGTGTGCTATTTGTTGGCTCATCGCTTGTACCTCTTGCACTCCCTCTGCACAGCCATTGAACACAGTATCGAAAACGACGAGAATAACCCGAGATCATCTGCCGATCTGAGGATCAGGAAAACACAGGTTGGACAAACACAGCGCTAATTCACTTTGAGCAGCAAAGGGGAAATCAAAGAACAATGAGTCATGTGTTGTTGACCGCTATTAACGTGTCACCGCCGTGTCATGTGTGGGCACGAGCATGCTGTGCACTCCAGCACTAATGATGGCAATTTGGGACACTGTGGTTCACAAGCACTTCACACGATGGTGATGAAGCCCTCTTGTGGCTGGCCTTTTATTTTGGTAATTTTCAAGGAGACAAGCAAAGGGGTAATTTAGATGTTTAATGATTGAGAAGTGCCGGATGTACAGCAATCAGAGAATGACGTACATTCTTACAATATTTCTTGCTTACATTCTTTTTTGCCCACAGTACATTCTTTTGTGTGTGGCAGCACCTGCAGGAGATCTTAGATTAGTTTCACGTAAGCTCATGAATACACCTTGGTATTCGCTTAACTGGGATAACCATATTTTAACTTTCAAAAACGAGGACACTCCGGAAAGAGACACTCTGAAAAAGGGGACACTCCGGAGAGGGACACTCCGAAAAAGGGGACATCCGGAGATGGACACTCAGAAAAAGGGGACACTCCGGAAAGGGACACTCCGAAAAAGGGGAACACTCCAGAGAGGGACACTCGCACGAGAGGGACACTCCGAAAGGGGACACTCCGGAAAGGGGACACTCCAGAGAGGGACACTCCGAAAAAAGGGGACACTCCAGAAGAGGGACACTCCGAGAGGGACATCGAAAAGGGGACACTCCGGAGAGGGACACTCCAAAAAGGGGACACTCCGAGAGGGACACTCCGAAAAAGGGGACACTCCAGAGAGGAGACACTCAGAAAAAGGGGACACTCCAGAAGGGACACTCCGGAAAAAGGGGACACTCCGAAGAGGGACACTCGAAAAAGGGGACACTCCAGAGAGGGACAACTCCAAAAAAGGGGACACTCCGAGAGGACACTCGAAAAAGGGGACACTCCGGAGAGGGACACTCCGAAAAAGGGGACACTCCGGAGATGGCACTCGAAAAAGGGGACACTCCGGAAGGGACACATCCGAAAAAGGGACACTCCGGAAAGGGACACTGCCGAAAAAGGGGACACTCCGAAGAGGGACACTCCGAAAAGGGACACTCCAGACGAGGGACACTCCGAAAGGGGACACTCCAGAGAGGACACTCCGAAAAAGGGACACTCCAGAGAGGGACACCAAAAAAGGGACACTCCGGGAGGGACACTCGAAAAAAGGGGACACTCCAGAGAGGGACACTCCGAAAAAGGGGACACTCCAGAAGGGGACACTCCAAGAAGGGGCACTACTCAGAAGGGGGACACTCCAGAGGGGACACTCCGAAAAAGGGGACACTCCGGAGAGGACATCGGAGGGACACTCCGAAAAGGGGAAACACTCCGAAAGGGGACACTCCGAAAAAGGGGACACTCCGAGAAACAAGGGACACTATCCTCGAAAAATGGGGACACTCCCGAAAAAGGGGACACTTCCGAAAAAGGGGACAAAGGGGACACTGCTCCGAAAAAGGGACACTCGCCGAAAAAGGGGACACTCCGAGAGATGGACACTCCGAAAAAAGGGGACACTCGGAGAGGACACTCCGACCAAAGAAGGGACACTCCAGGGAGGGACACTCGGAGAAAGGGGCACTCGGAGAGTGGACACTCCAAGGACCAAGGGGACACTCGCGAAAAGGGGACACTCCGGAATGGACACTCCGCGAGGGACAACTATAAGTAAAATGGGACACTTGGGAAGACGTCGGCGAGGACAATAAACTCAGAAAACGGGACCACTCCGAGATGGAACACTCCTTTACTATATCTGAAAAAGGGGAACAATCCGGAGAGGGACTCGAGGCAGAAAGAGACAGCAGCACAGGACAGAGCAGTACACATAAAAAACACTCCAAAAAGGGGACAACTCTGGAGAGATGGCGTATTAAACAACTCTGAGTGGAAAAGAAGGAAACGAAACTTTTAAACTAATCGACGTGACCTGTGCGATCGAATAGAATATGTACCGGAGATGGATCACTCCGGTAGTAGAGAGGGAGAAAGAGAGCCTAGAAAAAAAAGGGGGACGTGGCTGGCCGGAGAAATTGACGAGGAGTGGGCAACGATGTGTGAAATCCGGTGGAGGGGGGATAGAAAAAGACATAAACTTATTGGAATAAAGGGCGACGCGTATGAGAGCGCTTATACAGACGCGTGTATAGATCATTGTTAATGATCCGGAGGATGGGACAATCAAAGCGGATTAACAGA
Source organism: Eptatretus atami (assembly GCA_035128595.1). Taxonomy (NCBI): domain Eukaryota; kingdom Metazoa; phylum Chordata; class Myxini; order Myxiniformes; family Myxinidae; genus Eptatretus; species Eptatretus atami. Next base: position 76,407,734 of record CM068967.1, read on the forward strand.
GGTCCACAGCTCTGCAACGGTCCACTAAAAAAGGGGACGAACTCCAGAGAGGATGGAACCAGAGACATTCTAGGGAGATTTCACTGGAGATGACACTCCGGAGAGGACACCTCTGAAAAGGGCACTCCGGAGAGGACACTCAGAAAAAGGGACACTCCGGAGAGGGACACTCCCAAAAAGGGGACACTCCGGAGATGGACACTTCGAAAGGGGACACTCCTGAAGAGGTCAGGTCAGTAAGGTATGGAGCATGTGCCAGAACAGCGCGTCGCTGCGTTCACTTTCCGCCGGTACTCCAGCGGCCTCCGTCTGGCCATCCCCCAGGCAGATGCCAGGCCCATCCCCATCTCCTTAAGATGCCGGTCAACCTGCTGCAACCACGAGGCACTGGTCGGCCCATTGGCCTCCTCCACTCACGAGACTCCCTCGCTGAGAGAATCTGGTGAGCAGGATCAGCGTCAGGAAAAGAGCCACATGTCCAGACACCGCGCAACTGACGCTCACGGACCATGCAGGTAAGAAATCTCATCCAGTCTTCTCTAGCAACCGTCGTTGTTCACAAAATCTGACCAGCGATAGCCAAGGATTCTCCGAAGAGACCTGGTACCAAAGGAATTAAGTCTCCATCTCAGATCCTTGGTCAGAGTCCAAGTCTCGCATCCATAGAGCAAGACTGGAAGCACCAAGGACCTGAAGACTTGGACTTTCGTCCTCCCGCACAGGTACCGGCAGCGCCACACCCCATGATCCAGTGAATCCATGACTCCCCAGGCCCGACCCAGACGTCTATTGTCCTCTGACTCACAGCCAGCAGAGACATGAATATCACTGCCAAGGTAAGTGAATCTCTCCACGACCTCAACATCCTCACCACAAACAGACACAGACAGGACAGCAGCATCCAAGATGTCATTGAAAGCCTGGATCTTGTTTTGACCCAAGAAACCCGTAATCCCAGCGTCTCCGACTCCTCATTCAGCACCTCGAGGGCCCCAAAAGGATATCTAAAGTCTCGCAAAGGATATCTAAATCATCATCTGCGAAATCAAGGTCCGAGATCTTGACATTCCAACGATGCACCGCAGCTTGATCTTTCCGACATCCTCCTAAACCATTATCTCGCCGCAATCCGGTCTCCGAACCTCAGAGAGTGCTGCAATACCGATGTCCAAACGCTTGAGCTCAGATGATAACAGAGACAGGTGATCATCCTCTCTTCGGGATAGGACATTCCAGGCACCCACCCGAAGGAGCCTCAGGTTAACCCAAGGAGACCGCCGTCTGGTGGAGCGCACCTTTCAGCACCACTCTGACACACTCTCCCGCAATCTGACCCAGGGATGTTACCCCGTGGTTTCCCTCCTTTCCCTGAGAGGGACACTCCAAAAAGGGGGACACTCCGAAAAAGGGACACTCCGGAGAGGAACACTCTTTTCAAGAGTTTCCTTTACGTATTGTACGATTGTATCAGCAGTCTCATTCAGTGTGTTCCGGACCTCGATTAATTTTAACTGCAAACTGCTGTTCTTCCAGGCGAAATACTGAATTTTTCCTGGAATTAATGTGCTTGTCCGAGTCCACATCAATAACACCTTGATTTGCCACCAAGACGTATGTACCAGCTTTACCATACCAAGCACTCAGCTTCCCATTCTTCACGACCACTTCAAAAACACGGGATTTTTGTCATTTTTTCGACAGTGAATTTACACGTTCATTTTGCCATTGTGTTTGGGGTTAGTAAAATAAAATATCAAATAAAGCTAGCTCTTGACGAAAACCAAAGTGTGTACGGAACGGACTCAGAAAAGGCACTGAATCGTGGACTGAGCATGCCACTCACTGGACACTCTCTCACTGTGAGATTGGACAGGAAGTGGACGCGTGAGTGTCGATGTTCGAACACGTCCATTAAGCCATGACGGAGGAGGACAGACTTGTACCAAACTGCCCTGGTCCAGACATTACATGACCAGATTTTATCACTGTAAGAAAATGTACAAATATGGGTTTACCCTTTAAATAAGGTAAAAAGTATCCCAAATCTTAAAATGTATTCCTTTGAAAATGCAAAAGCAACAAAATGGCAAAATCCTGCACATTCTTAGATACGACATTTAAAAAACCCAGCCGGAAGGAGATTTAAGGACCAAAAAGGAGGACATGTCCAGGAAAAAAACGGACGTATGGTAACCCTAGGCTTTACGGTAAAGGTGGCTTGGCTTAACATCGTAAGGTCCTGAGTTCAAGCGTCTGCCATGCCATAACTAATGCCAGTTGAGTTGACTTAGCCTGGTATCCTTCTGAGATCGTTAAAATCAGTACCAGCTTGCTGGGAAAAGTGAGCCAGTCGAGCATCCAGGACCTGTGTCGGAGTGGCTACCCATCCAGGATCGTGCCCCGAGCCAATGAAACTGCCTCGGCAGCCTTATGTATCTGATAGTGTGAAGAGGATCATCCATCCATCCAAGCTCATGAAATATCTTGAGTTAATAGGATAGACAAGATCGTCTCCACGGAGCTGTCTCCTCTTGGGTATAATTTCATGATGGAGTAATGCAGAGTAGGTTATTCGCCCTCGATATCACATCCACCCCCGTAAGCTGAAACTTTTTCATTTGAAATTGCTTGCTGTACCATCACCCAGACATAACAGCCCTTTAGGTGCTGACGGTCAGGACACTGAACATGGAAACAGGACTGAAGGGGTCATAGGATGGGATGTAGGAGGGAAGAGGTCCAAAGAGGTTCAAGTAAAACACTAATACTTTCCCCACTTCACTCCAATGTATTTCTTAAAATTAGTGCCCATGCACCTTTTGTTCAAAAAGTTTGTTTTCATTGTAATTATAGCGAATGATGATTTTATGTACAAGTTTTCAGTGATGTCTGGATCATCTGGCACCAAGTCCACTGAAAAAAATAGATATACTGTACAGTACAGTGTACACTTATCAAGTGGAAAACCAAATACTGCATTGCAGTTATCAGAAGGAACCTGAATAAGCAAAGATGGAGTCATCAGGAGGAACCTGGATAGGTTATAGGTACAGTAACATATGTATGGTCACATGACACAATGTCCAAGAAAGTAAGAAGAGTAAACAGGCAGAATTGGAATGAATAAAAATGAATGAAAAGGGTTAAACATTCCGACGTTTATATTTTGAATTTACTGGATCTTTGCGAAATGGTTGATAATGTGAGCTTTTCATTTGATGACGAATGCATTGTTTTGTTGGGAATATTTGATTTCCAGATGAGTGTGTTTTGAGATTTGACAGCATTATTGAATTTTGCAAAGGATTTTTGAAAAGATGTATTGTTCTTTATTGGAATGTGCAATGTTAGGGTTATGAATCATACTTTTTATTATTTGAGAAGTGTCTGTTTGTGTGTTTGACTTCTATGCATTCCTCAATCATTGGATGGAATAAGAGATGAAAACTGGTGGTTGCACTTGGGAAGATTTGAGGGCGTAAAAAAAAATACCATAGCCACCAGGGTTCAGGATTCATGGTGCGGGGAGGGTGGGTACCAAGTCTCCATATTTAAATGTGTATCGTGTCGCACCACTTGGCGGGAGATGGTATAACAACTCATAAAAATAGGACCACTGGACCTGTAGCTTATCTGGGCCCTTGCCTAATGTTTTAACCCAAATTTGGTAGCATTCTGACTGGTCGGTCTGGAGAAGAAGATTTTTAAAGGAATTTACCAAGTCGGCCATTTTGACCTCCTTAAAGTCACATGACCGGAGTCAGGAGAGGAACGTTGCTGCCAAATTTCAGCCAGATCTGCCCGCCCAGTGGTTTGGCCAGAAAAGTCGAAATAGGGGACAGACGGACGGACAGACGGTGCACAATGACAATACCTTATCTGGAATTTAAATTCCAGGTAAGCTAATAAAAGAATACTGCACTGTGTACACCAGTTCTCTGCAGGAAAACCAAATGCATATAAATAGGGAAATCAACCCGTCTGCAATGACGGGTTCTTTGCTCGGACCAGTAAAGGACATTACATGTAATCCTACAGCAAAAAAGGTAAACATCTATAGGTAAGCATGTAATGCCATCAATAAAAAGTTTGAATGGTGAGGTTGCATTGCTATGTTGACTGTCTGAACACAGCTGAGGTCAGGGACCCAGTGACGTGGAGACACCATTTGAACCAGTCACCGGTTTCAGACACAGTCATTCTACCTGAGACATAATGCTTCTACTCTCCCAACAATTGATGGAAGCACTCAATCTCAGACGTGAGACCAGGGCCGTTTCTCTTGACATAACTCAAGCATTTGATACACTCGTGGGACCGTTGATCCATTGGACAAAACTTTCATTGGTCTTCACGACCTTGTAGCATACCTGCCTGCTGTACTGCTTGAGCATGAGCTTACCTTTCACCAAACCCAGATGTGCTTGGGCCAGGGTGGGGATTATACATTCGTTATTATTATTGTCAAATTATACTCTGATTAGTATTGTTAATATTATTAGTATTAATTTATATATGCTTTGTTACAAATGTTATCATTCTGTTTGTTTTTTTATTTTGCAATTTGAATGCCAAGCCGTGTGAGGACCTTTTAAGCTGCTCTTATACACCTTAACATGTATGCCTTGTGTTTAAAACATAGCAATTGTTTTTGTAGTTAATTAACCTAATCAACTCAGGAGATCATGACGATCATTTTGATGCATCACAGTCCACAACAGAAAGCTCCAGTAGAACTCCACAACAACATCACACACACACACACACACACACACACACACACACACACACACACACACACACACCTCAGCTATTTATAGTGGAGTCTGGCATCTGGCCTTGCTCTCCAAACTCTCCGCTGATCACATTAAAGGCCAACTCCACTTATGGATGGATGATGGATCACTGACTTCCTCCACACCCGTAGTCAGCGTGTAGCTCTTAATGGAATCCTCTCATCTACTCTCCCTGTCAAGGCTGTGTCTTTGGCCCAGTCTTGTTCCCCATCTTCATCAATCCATCCATCCATCCATCGGGACCAAACTCTGTGCAGAGCGTTGGTGTTGCCTAAGCAGTCTCCTTGGCTATTGGACATGTCACCACTCCGACACAGTATACCAGCAAGCTGGCACTCATTTTGCCGACCTCGGAAGGATGACAGGCCGAGTTAACCCCACCTGGTATTAATTCAACAGCTGAGCGGGATTTGAACTCGGGACCCTAGGATCCCAAGCCCACCACCTGAACCATTAAGCCAACACCAGGCATTTTCATCAATGATCTTTTTGATTCCTTGGAAAATCCTGCTTATCTATTAACTGATGATTCCACATTCTGCCATATCATTTCTCATCCTTCAGACAGGCAGGCAGCAGCTTCTACCCTTTCTGCAGACCTTGATAGAATCAGGAGCTGGTCCAACACATGGAATATGTCTTTCAACCCAAACAAATCCCACACACTCACTCCATCTCTCCGAAAGGATCGTCGAGCAAACATACTCATCCACTTCCTCTAGGCAGGTTAAGTCACTCAAACTTTTGGGCATCAGCATCATGCAGTCATGATCTTTCTTGGGCAGACCATATTTCCAAGATGGCCTCCAAAGGCAGCCACGAACTGGGCATCCTTCCTCGTGCAACGTCTTTCCTTGGCCATTCTGAACTCTTCATAACCAACAAGACCTCCATTCACAGCTATATGTAGTACTCTTGATGTAGAGGAAAGCAAATCCCTCAAAATCATTGGGATCCCTCATGACAAAGTTGAGTGTCTAGGCTTGTTGCTTTCGCATCGCAGGCAAGTTGATGGCTTCTTTGTATTCTACCACCTCCTTTTTGGTCTTTCACCCTCTGCCTGCCCTCTCCTGGCTCTGTCCCTCCCAGGTTTCTGCAGGGTGCACACAGTCTCCTAGTAACCCTCTTCTTATTAAACTCCCAAAATCCAGGCTCACTGCTCACGTAATCAGGGGACGCTGAGCAGGGGTGGGGGTGCTCACCTCCACTCATTGGTTCCTCTTTTCTCTCGCCCGTTGAACAAACTTCCCCAATCTGTTCAGTCCCATTCTTCCCTTGAGGGCTTCAACTACCTCAGGTCATCCCCATTCATACTCATTTCTTCTAAAACCCCAAATGACCCCAATCCCAAGCACTCCCTTTTGCCAGGTTTTTGTGATCCCCCCCTCTCCCTCACCTCTTTGTATTTGTTAGTTGTCGGTTGGTTTGTTCCCGTTTTGTTTCATCCTCGCTTTGTCCTCTCTCCTCTCTCTTCTTGCTGTTTCATTCACCTTGTGTGCAGCTTGGTCACCCTAAGCCCCCTTGATCTCACTCTCACTCTCTCACCTCTACTCTGCTGGTGGTGTTTCCCCCTTTCTATTTTATTCACTTCAATTCTGCTCCAACTCTTCCATGAGCCTCGATCTTATATACAATATTTAAATATGTTTTTTTGTGGTTTGCAATTGAGATAAAGTTAGGTAAAGTATACCATAGTACGTTGGAGAATTAACATAATTTATAACATCCTTTAAATGTTGACATAATGCTTTAAGAATCTCCGTTTCTGTTCAATAACTGATTAGATCTGCGAGGAACAGAAGTATGAAAAAATGTGTGTGTGTGTGTGTGTGTGTGTGTGTGCGTTTCTGAAGCACTCAACTTTGTCACGCAAGTTCGTGGAGGTCATGTCAAAATACAACACAACGCAGTCAGACTACAGAGAGCGCTGCAAGAACCGTATCCAGCGGCAGCTAGAAATCAGTACGTTGGACAACCGGGCATCACAGACAACCACATCACATGGATAACCACTATGGATAACATTATGGACAATGTCACATCAGACACAACCACACATCCTGCAGAACAATGGGATAGTCAATAACACAGAATAGACAACCACACAGATAATATGCTAATTGCATGTCCTGAAAAATCAGCCTTCATGGACAACTACACATCATGCACAACTCACAGCTCAGGGTGACGGAGCACAAACCACTCGCTCAGGGAACCACTCACTCAGGGTGACGGAGCACAAACCACTCGCTCAGGGAACCACCGCTCAGGGTGATCGTGAAGGCACGAACCACTCCTTAGCGGGTTAACGGAGCACGAACCACTCAGCTCAGGGTGACGGAGCACGAACCACTCGCTCAGGGTGACGGAGCATGAATCACTGGCTCAGGGTGATGGAGGCACGAACCGCTCGCCCAGGGTGACGGAGCACGAACCGCTCGCCCAGGGTGACGGAGCACGAACCGCTCGCCCAGGGTGACGGAGCACGAACCGCCGCTCAGCGTGACGGAGCACGAACCGCTCACCCAGGGTGACGGAGCACGAACCGCTCGCTCAGCGTGACGGAGCACGAACCGCTCACCCAGGGTGACGGAGCACGAACCGCTCGCTCAGGGTGACGGAGCACGAACCCTCGCTCAGGGTGACGGAGCACGAACCCTCGCTCAGGGTGACGGAGCACGAACCCCTCGCTCAGGTGAGGAGCATGAACCCCTCGCTCAGGGTGAGGGAGCACGAACCCCTCGCTCAGGGTGACGGAGCACGAACCCTCGCTCAGGTGACGGAGCACGAACCCCTCGCTCAGGGTGACGGAGCACGAACCCCTCGCTCAGGGTGACGGAGCACGAACCACTCCCTCAGGGTGACGGAGCACAACCACTCGCTCAGGAACCACTCGCTCAGGGTGACGGAGCACGAACCACTCACTTAGGGTAACGGAGCACGAACCACTCGCTCAGGGTGACGGAGCACGAACCACTCGCTCAGGGTGACGGAGCATGAATCACTGGCTCAGGGTGATGAGCACGAACGCTCGCCCAGGTGACGGAGCACGAAACCGCTCGCCCAGGGTGAGGAGCACGAACCGCTCGCCCAGGGTGACGGAGCACGAACCGCTCGCCCAGGGTGACGGAGCACAAACGCCTCGCCCAGGGTGACGGAGCACGAACCGCTCGCTCAGCGTGACGGAGCACGAACCGCTCACCAGGGTGACGGAGCACGAACCGCTCGCCAGGGTGACGGAGCACGAACCCCTCGCTCAAGGTGACGGAGCACGAACCCCTCGCTCAGGTGACGGAGCACGAACCCCTCGCTCAGGGTGATGGAGCATGAACCCCTCGCTCAGGGTGACGGGAGCACGAACCCCTCGCTCAGGGTGACGGAGCACAACCCTCGCTCAGGGTGACGGAGCACGAACCCCTCGCTCAGGGTGACGAGCACGAACCCCTCGCTCGAGGGTGACGGAGCACGAACCCCTCGCTCATGGTGACGGAGCACGAACCCCTCGCTCAGGGTGACAGGGCACGAACCCCTCACTCAGAGTGATGGAGCACGAACCGCTCGCTCAGGGTGACAGAGCAGGAACCGCTCGATCAGGGTGACGGAACACGAACCCCTCACTCAGGGCCGACGGAGCACGAACCACTCGCTCTGAATGATGTGGCGTGCCAAAAGCGTCTGCAGAGAGTGAACGATTCGCTCAGAACAACATAGCACGGTACCGCTATCGACAATGGGTGTTTGGAAAGTGGCTCAAGCACTCAAATTAAATGGTTGATAAGGAACGGTTGGCCAGGCTGTTGCTGCAAACCATAATCCCTCCAACTTTAAAGCCCACCTTCACCGCGCATGCAGCAGTTAATGAAACAAAATGAATTGATGAAATAAAATGACTTCATTCACAAAGGAGTTGCAGCTTAATGCAGAACAACTCTGGCGACATTGCAAATTCAATTGCACGTGAAATGAACATTGAAGAAAATGCAACATTTGCCTGCTCATCAGTGCACGTGTCATGTGGTGCATCGGTTCGAGGTCTGCACAAGCATTATAACTTTATTTTACATCCGTTTTTGTTTTTTTAAAATCAGATTTGCTTTGATTCCTCATAGAGCACCTTGCGAAACCTCTGGGAATATAGACATCGATCTGGCAGACACTATGGATCGGCAGTCCCTCTGGGGAACAGGGCGTGAGGTCTTGCAGTGAATGCATTAAATCATATAGCTCAATGGGGCTAGTTCCGTGAAATAAACATTGTGGAAAATCTGCCATTTTTTCCTGCTCGTCTGCACATGTGTCACGTGGTACATTGGTTCATGGTCTGTGCAAAAGTTTAACTTTTTTTTTAAAAACGTCCGTTTTTTTTTTTGTTTTTTTTATTATCAGATTTGCTTTGCTTCCCTTTAGAGCACATCATGAAACATCAAAAAATAGACACACAGATCTGGCAGACGCTATGGATAGGCAGTCCTTCCTGGGGGACAGGGCACGAGGACTTGCAGTGAATGCATTAAATCATGTAGTTCAATGAAGCTGGTTAATTTTGGCACGTTCCTAAATTTTTTTGTTCACTCAATATAATTCTCCAAACAGTAGAAAAAGATAAGTTGAATGCTTTGGAAATTTCACTTTTTCTTGTGTATGTATGGAGAAGGGAACATCGCCTTGCTTGCTTAAAGTAAAAACGTATACCAGCTCAGTCATAACACCTGTTATTTCTTTAAATTATCAGATGTCACAACAGATTTCGACACTTATTTAGTCCCGACGATATCCAATCCTCAAAACCGAAATAATATTTCGATTATATACTTTAATTTGTCGGTGAGAGTAGATCGTGGAAAATCATATCATATAAAATGCATGAAATCGCTCCAAGCTCCTAATTTGAAAACTATAGAACTTACAAAAGCGACGTACACAGCGATTCGTAGCAATGATGAACATCCATTCGATAATATGAGTGAGGAAAGTGAAAAATAAACTTTGTCGTGAAGAAATCATTGACTGTTCCAAGTCAAGGCATGGTTGAGCAGGCCAAAAACACATGGCGGCTTTAGACCCCAGCGAGGTTACCCAGGAAACGCCTTCAGACTCAGAGAGCCGAAGTGCTGAGGATCGCCTGATGAAGGATATAATTAAATAAGGCAGTTAATTATCTTCAAAAAGGGTGTTTTAATTAACCCAAACACCCAATTTTCACTCTTGCACTTCCTTGGAGTTTTCTTAGTGGGCATGCTAAGTTTCAGGCTGCTTGGTTTTATGGTTTTGGAGTTATGGAGGACACGTGCGCGCACACACACACCACACACACAACACACAACACACACACACACACAAACACCTTTTATTAGTACAGATGTATATAATATATACCCAATAACCTTTAATGACTGTTAAAATGTTTTTGTTGATGTGAATTTTTAGTTTCTGTGCTTGAGTGCTGACATATTTTATGTTCACAGCTGGAAAGGCAACCACAAGTGAAGAGCTGGAGCACATGCTGGAAACTGGAAACCCGACGATTTTCACATCTGGTGTATGTCCCTCGAGTTCACTGCACAAGTTGGTCATTTAACCTGAAAGTGTTACTACTTACCAAATGTTGCTCATTCAATCTGAACATCCGGTGTAGTTATTAAAATAAAGTCCATGAGATTCGCCATTACTTGAAGCTCTCTGGAAAGTACATGTTGGGGGAGGTTGAGAGCTTGGTATGGAAATTGGTGTTTCGATGCAAGTGTAAAATAAAAGGTGAAGGGGGTAAAACCATAACTCTTCTACTATTTCTAGGATTTTCTCCTCCTTTGAATCGTGTTGTGTGTGTGTGTGTGGTGTTGTGTGTGTGTGTGTGTGTGTTGTGTGTGTTTATATTAATATATATAATCAGGGTATGCTTACACATTAAAAGCAATAATGAACCGTGCTTCCCCATTGTCTCTTGGGTCACTCTCCTGAATTTGATTTTTCATTTATTTATATTTTCATATATGAATGCTTTCCGACGATTCCGTGATGTTTCCTGGTCTATCAGCTTCGGTGTCCATCGATACGCAAAATTTCAGCTTTCTATGTTACCTCGATCTATTATATCGGGTCGTACTTAGAGTACTTAAGTAACAGCACGCAGAGTACTTAAGGTTTGGGGCAGGTGAGGACTTGAAGAAGAAAGGGGAGGGGACCCAGAGTTTGAGTGTGGTGATGGGGGGGGGGGGGGTGGGGGCAGATAAATTTCAACTTTCTATGTCACCTCGATCTATAATATCGGGTAGTACTTAGAGTACTTAGTAACGGCACGCAGAGTACTTAAGGTTTGGGGCAGGTGAGGACTTGAAGAAGAAAGGGGAGGGGAGCACAGAGTTTGAGTGTGGTGATGGGGGGGGGGGGGTGGGGCAGATAAATTTCAACTTTATATGTCACCTCGATCTATAATATCGGGTAGTACTTAGAGTACTTAAGTAACGGCACGCAGAGTACTTAAGGTTTGGGGCAGGTGAGGACTTGAAGAAGAAAGGGAGGGGGAGCACAGATTTGAGTGTGGTGATGGGGGGGGGGGGGGGTGGGGGCAGATAAATTTCAACTTTCTATGTCACCTCGATCTATAATATCGGGTCGTACTTAGAGTACCTAAGTAACGGCACGCAGAGTACTTAAGGTTTGGGCAGGTGAGGACTTGAAGAAGAAAGGGGAGGGGAGCACAGTGTTTGAGTGTGGTGATTTCAGTGTGGGGGGGGGCAGATAAATTTAGAGTTGGGAGAGGATTGAGGAATTGGGATTGTGTGTATGTAATTGGGGGCGGGGGTTGGAGACCTGAAGTCACATTTAAGCATGCAGAATTTCCATGGGTCCCAGAGAGTCATGTTTGGTCTTTTGGGTGCATTGGGTCTTTTGTGTCCTCGTGGTCTTTTGGATCTTTTAGGTCCTATAGATCCTTTGGGTGTTCAGGGTCCTTTGCATCTTCTGAGTATTTTGGGTCCTTAGGGTCTTTTGGGTCTGATGGGTCCTTTGGGTCTTTTCATATTTTTGGTCTTTTGGGTATTTTAGGTATTTTCAGCCTTTGGGGTATTTTTGGTCTTCGGGGTATTTTGAGTCTTTGGAATTTTTGGGTCTTCTTGGTACTTTAGGTTAAGTATTTCAGGTACCAATTGTGGGTGACATCAGGTCAGCTGTCGAACCAATGGGTGAAGAGTGGATATACATACATACATACGTACACTTGCTCCATTATATATAGATATACATGCACACATGGAGGTGGATGAGACCTGGGAGGGCTTCTACCTTCTGAAATCCACAAATGGAGATAACAACCAATGACACACACACACACACACACACACACACTTTTCTCTGATTTTATATAAATACTCTACCAAGTACGATGGAGTATCCTGCTTACCTTAAAGTAATCAATGGACAGTGTACAATAAAACTAGCATTCTGACGTCTCCACAGCAGATGGTGCTGTTAAATATGATGTCACAAAGCAGAAACAAACCATATATCTTGTGCACAAATACAGTAATGTGGTTATTGGGAAAGCACATGGGGCTAAAGTTTCGTCTGCAAACTGCGATTTGTGGATTTAATAAAGCGTCGAATAATAATAAAAGCACTGATATTGTTGATATGCCTGGTGTTTGGGCTTGGGATCCGAGGGTCCTAAGTTTAAATCCTGCCATATATAAGAATCCTAAGAAAATTTGGCTGCCATATCCTAAGAAAATTTCAGCCATATATAACCCACACACATGTATAACCCACAAGCCAGCTTTCATCTCCACATGACTGGGAGATACGCGATATCGATATATCCAGCAGCTGAAACAACTTTATCAAGAACCAACGAACGGTTCTTTTGGAATACAACGGCGGTAAATAACCAATTGACATTAAAATGAATATCTTGAGAAAGGGGCCATTCAAAAAATATGTAATGCATGAGGGGGTGGGGGATGTTTGTCCAAGCATGATGGAGTGCTACAGTGGGGAAGGGTGTTTACAGTGCCGGTATGTAATGCTAAATCAATCAATGACAACTTTGTTTCAGGCACCCTTGATTTAAAGATGCAAGTATTTAATGATACAGCTATTCAATACATCTATGATAAAAGCAAATTGCTTTATTTAAACATCGTCTTCCCATGGTAGTCGCCAGGATTTTCTCAGACACAGCATGTTGGATGCCATCGGGTTGCTTTTTCATTTCAGCCCATATATTCACAGCGATGAACTGAACGGCCTTTTTGGACGTTTATGGGTGATCTTTTCCAAAAGCTTGAATGAGACTCTGGTGCAGCTTTTCTCTATTAGCCATGGCTTTGTCAAGAGATCTTGACACTAAACTGGTGACTGACAGAAAAGTGACGTCGCTTCCTTGAGATGAAATTATATTTCGTACATTCATCTCCTGTAAATTGTACGATTTTATATAAAAACATGTTTTTATAATCACCAAGATCTGTGCAATATAAAATGTAATAAAATAATAAATGTAAATTGCAAAAGTAAAAAATTATATTGCTGGTGTAGTTTTGACCACTATTCTATCATTGCTTTTTCCACAGACACTTAATCTCATTTGCAAATGAAATCAATTTAACATATTGTCGTGTCCAGAGGTTTAGCCCCGACCTGGACGGATGGCCAAACAGTTCTCTCTTGGAGGCCCACAGCCAAGACTCCAGGAGATTAGAGCACGTGCGGGAAATAAATGCTCGGCGATTCACCATGGCGGTAGCACAGGGGTTTTACTCTTGAACCCACAACAGATACACGGACACAAGCAAATGAAATTAAATTAAATGGTAGTAATCAAATGTGTACAATGACAAAAATTCAAATTATAACAATGAAAGAAAAACGTGATGTAATCTAAATCTAATTTTGAGGTGTACACACACACACACACACACACACACACACACACACACACACGTAAAATAAATAAAATAAGAAATCTCTTTTCGTTCCTTCACTTAGTCGAGTCCAGGCAATCTTTTAAGACTTTAGGATCGAACTGTGTCGTCAGTGTGCGGGTAACCGTGCCCCAAAAATGGTGCCGAGCAATTTGTGAGGCAATATTCGACATCAGGGCTCCCGAACCTCGGTGTAGCTTCTTTATCGACCGCGCTTGCCGAACCAACCTGCAGAATGGTGCCGCTCCCTTCAGTGAGACACATGAGGCTTCGAGGTCCGTCTCTCACGGCCAGCCAAGAGTCAATGGCCAGCATCTTGCTTAGCACACAGCCAATTTGCCTCAGTATGAATATGAGAATCACGCAGCTTCTTCATGCGTCGAAGGAAAGCCAGCCGTAATGCCCTGCTCTTTCGACCGCCGATCCTGCCTCTCCGTTTTGTTGCTGAGACGTGCTCTGTTTTTCTTTGATCACTTCCCTCACAGAGAACTCCACTTGTGCATTCGCTTCTCGCTATGAGCTGCTTCCCCGTCCTCTGAATAACATGTCCTCCGACCAATGAACCAACAAAACCAACAACCTCTTCGCTTCTTCCTACTCACGTCACACCCATCAATCGTTCCTCGGGGGCGTGACTTCGCCTACTGTCACCCTTGGAGGCGGGGCTTCTTCGTACTTGGTCATGCAACTCGGTTGTAATGTAATGGTTATAAAAACGTAATTCTATCATTGCTGCTTTGCAATACAAATCATAGGGAAAGGTCACAGGGGTCAATTACATACTGGGGAAAATAATCCTTAATCCCTATCTGTGACAAGTAAATAATACAGCATCACCCCCGGTGGGGTGACAAATAATACTTAAGCTCACAGTTTCCCTAATTGGTTTACATCGAGATGTCTCCTACACATCCATGGGCCAAGCAACTCTATACGCTCCTAACTTTCTGATGAAATCCCTTCATCTACCCCACAAACATAATATTTACACTGTCTTCAGGAAGTATTCACACCCCTCAACGTCTGCCACATTGTTATTTTTGTTGTTTTTGTCACATAGGGTTTAAACGCCCTGGACATGACAATACTTCTTGACGCAAGGCATTTCAGCTTTTCATTTGTGGTTGATTTGTAAAAAAAAATTTAAAACATGTTTACACTTTGTTATTATAGGGAATTTTGTGTGGATCGGTGAAATTTTTATTTATTTAATTCATTTTAAATTCAGGCTGTAACACAACATGTGACAAGTGTCGAGGGGTGTTGATACTTTCTGAAAGCACTGCACAAACGATTACCGGTACATCACTCTGTGCGATTATGTCATTACAGGAATTCCGACTGTTGCTTGGTCTTATCGACGGTATACTGTACTGCCTTTTCTTTTTCAAATATAGTTCGTAGTAGCTGAAAAAAGCCAACAGGATAAAGGTATGAAATTGGGAGGGTAGGGATGTCTTCATTGGGCGTTACGTAATATTTAGGGGATGTCTCAAAAAAAAGCATTATGGAGCGTTACTGGGGGGGTGGGGGGGGGGTCAGATTTTGGCAAAAAGTGTGACGTAATTTTTGAATGCCGTATTGTAAAACAGTGTCCCGTATAACCCACACATGAGTATAGCCCGCAGTTGGAATTTTTTGGAACTTGTTTCTTTTTTTAACGTACAACCCACGGGTTATTTGCATGAAAATATGGTGGTGTGTTTTATATGCATCAAAGCATTTGCCCAATCAATACTGTGGGTATCATTCCCATATGTTTGAGATTCTTCCCAGAAGAATGACTTATTGGAAAGGAAATGTGAAATACAATGTGGTGCACTCTGTTTCCTTTTGCATTGTAAGTGCAAAGTTTGAAGTAAACAACCGATTGGTCACTCAAGCATCTGCTCGACCACGACTGTGGTCAAATTCACTCGACCTCCTTGGCCATGACTCAGAAGGTACTTCTCAATACATGGAGCAGATATCAATCTCACTCGTGATTGGCTGGAGCTGCCAACCAGCATCGGTTGTACAGATTCTGGAGGCTCGATGGTTGATGGCGACCTATGGTGGCTATCAGTTGCTTAAACAATTAAAAATTGTGTTCAGATGTCCTTACAAGTATCAACAAAGGATGACATATTTTGTAATTGAACTGTCACTCAATTCAGTAGATGTTAACTGCAGTGGTGCAGAATAATTTACAAGATGTCAAGTTATTTGGAGTTTGTAAGCAGTAATTTGTTTTGTCGATGTCATGCATGCTCCAACTCCGCTTGTTCCACAAACAGATCATCATGGATTCACAGATTACCAAGCAAGCCTTGAATGAAATTGAGTGTCGACACAAAGATATCATAAAGCTTGAGAACAGCATCAGAGAGCTGCACGACATGTTTCTGGACATGGCCCTGCTAGTGGAGAGTCAGGTAAAAAGAAAACCTTGAGAATTCTCTCTTTCACCTGCACAAACACCTTGTGGCCATATGACAATTCAATGCTCATGTGTTTGTTTGACTTCTTTGCACTTCTGAACCGCAAGAATGAATGATTTGAAAACTGATGGTTGGACCCGGTGGGTGCACACTGCACAGGGAGGTTTTAGGTGATGAAAATGTTTTCATAGTCCTGGGGATTAAGTTTGGGAGGAGGACCTCGATTCTCTCTATATAAGCGTATTGTATAGCACCCCTCCTGGTAGGAGGGGATATTACAAGTCATACAAAAATGTACCCGTTCTGGGGGATTTAACCTGTCCGTAAGGATGGGTTCTTCACTAGTATTCATTACCCCATGCATGGGAAGTCGAAAGTGTGGTTAAGCATTTGGTTTATTCACTTTGTCTGTCCACAAATATCAGTTTATGATCGAAGAACAATTTGATTTGAATTGAACGTTATATTTTGAATACGAATCAGAACATGAATCGGAAAACAAACCTGTAATTTCACCGTACTTTGGCTCTGAATCTGTCCCGATCGCACATGCACGGAGAGGAGTGATATAATTATTTTTACTCTGTCTTGTCTGGGAATCGAACAAAATTGAAAATTCCAAAGAGGAAATGTCCTGTTTTTAAGGACGTCATAATGGACACAAACAACAGTCATGAATAACTAATGTAACATGTTAAATAAGGTGGTGTAAAAGACACTGCATCAATGGCAGTAAACTTCCAAGTAAAAAATAATATTTTCAGCATAATTAGAAAAAAAAAAATTTTTTTTAACCTGTGGCGCAGGTACACCCGTAAAAATCTTTATTTTATTTCAATTGAATTTTATACTTGAAAACGAGAACACAAATCACCTTTTTGGCACTTTCAAAATCCTTCCGCTTAGCAGCATTTGGACAAAATATGGCATGTTACGTCATCCCAACCAATCCAATTTGCCCCTCGCAGACCCTGTCCGTGTCCTTTTTTTCTCGACTGTGCTGGATTAAGGTGTTCTATGAACTCTCTAGTTAATTATGTCGGATTTCACTTTTGTTTTTAACTACTGTTGCATTGCAAGCAGTTG
This sequence comes from Eptatretus atami, assembly GCA_035128595.1. Lineage (NCBI taxonomy): Eukaryota > Metazoa > Chordata > Myxini > Myxiniformes > Myxinidae > Eptatretus > Eptatretus atami. The sequence goes on from CM068967.1 coordinate 76,424,954, forward strand.
CATGATATATGAGAGTGGTTTACTGCTCACTTTATTTCTTACATTATCTCATAAAGTTATTGTGTTAGTTATTAAATTAAACATATTTATGCCGCAAAGTTACAGGAATTGAGAAACATGGCTAAAGCAATACTTGAAATAAAGACGGCCTTCCAACTTCAGTGGAACCGTAGTGGTATCATTGTGATCAAATGTGCCCCCTTTAAATACCTTCATATTTTGTTATTCTTGAAAGAAAAATTTAAAACAGAGGTCTAAGTTAATCACAATTGGTATTTGCGAGATGGGAGTGTGGTATCTTCCCGGTGCACTTTTTACCATCTCGGGAATTCGCCAAGGCCCCAATGATCTTAGTGACAGTCTCGCTGAGATCCCATTGCAGGATTGGTGGAGTGGTTTGACCTTTGCAATTATGATCACTAAATTAACCCCGTGAGATGATCACACGGACAGATTAAGACTCAAACCCACTATACCACCTGTCTTGAATATAATGTGGTGATTTTGTACTCAAATCCACTGGTGTTGTTGAGACTGTATACAAAATAAATAAATAAATGAACACAGTCGAGGCTCATGGAAGAGCTAGTACGAATACACTCAATGGATCAAGAAGCAACAGCACAAAAGGGACGAGAGAGAGAGGGGAGAGAGGGGAGAGAGGGGAGAGAGGGGGGAGAGAGGGGAGAGAATCTAAACCAAAGCGGATAACAATGGGTGTGTGGAGGAATTGGCAGGAGAGGATGCAAGGGCTTAACAAGACGGACACTGACCATAGGAAACTCTTAGGAGAGAAAACTGGAAATTTGGAAGGAGGAAGGATGTGAGGTGCAAGGGATTAACGAGGGTAGAAGATACCTTGGGTTTGGATTGGGGCCAATCTGAGATGGTGGGAAACTGCTGTCTTGAAGACCTGGAGGGACAAATGAGATTCAAGAGAATGTGGAAGTTGGTTCCACAGGTGTGGGGGGGGGGAGGCCCGGGAGAAAAAAAAGAGGAAAGAATGAGTGGAGGCGAGCAGTGATCCTGGATTTCAGTCGTTTGTGTGGACCGAGTGTGGCCTGTAGAAATAGAAAGGACGTGGTAGAGGGCAGAGAGGCAGTAGAAGACTTGTATAATTATCTCAAAGAGTTTGCATGAGGTTTAGGTACGAGTGAAAACCGATGCTAGAGATGAAAACTGCAGTACAACAAACCTGTACGATGTGGCCAGGTTTTCTCCTGGGTACAAAACCTATATTCTGTGGCCACCCTATCTAGAAAGCACAATATTTTACTCGTTTTAACAGCAGGTGGGGGTTTTTTTTAACCACTTTAGCATGCTCTTTCTTAATAGTACAAGATCTCAAAACCTTAAGAACAACACCACACTACCACATGGAAACTAAAAGTAAACAATTTACCAAGGAAAACAAGCACAAACAATGTCTGCAGTCATGGCAGAGGCTCACAAATGCTGTTGTACTGTCAGGGTGAAATGATCGACCGGGTTGAGTACAACGTGGTACATTCTGTTGATTACGTTGAAAGGGCAGTCTCCGACACCAAGAAGGCTGTGAAATACCGCAGCAAAGCTCATCGGGTAAGATGCCTTACATATCCTAGACTTGCCTCACCAGAATGAAACTCAAAATGCTTGCATTTTTCCAATATTTTGGATATATACAGTGTGTGTGTGTGTGTAATTACACATATATGGAAATATGTGGAGTGTGACGAGCACTCCCCCGATCTCCATTGGACACAGTCTGACACCATCACCATAATAGTCAGGAGGTGCATCCGCAGTAAAGGGGAGGGAGGGAAAAAAAAAAGAAGACAGAAAAGTGAGGGGTGGAGGTGGGGTTAATAAAGAGAATGATTATGTTATGCTTAATGACCAAACACACACGCACAAAAAACATAATCATGTCACAACAGCTGTACACACGACACAACAGAGTTTATAAAGTAAACTGCTGGCACATCTGCAAAAACTTTGATTTCCCAGTTCCAGAAAATTCGTGGGAACATGAAGCGCAAAGCAAATCACTGAAATATGGAAGTACGCTCACGTACGATATAAATGATCCCAGAGCGTGAACATCTGAAACAAAGCGTTACAACCAGATATCATACTAAGGTACAAAAAAAAAATAGAAATAAAAAAAATAAAAGAGAAGGCGGCATTGCTGATTGAGGTATTAGTACCAGAGATTTGGGACTAAATGATGCAGAATCAGAAAATGACCAAATACCAAGACCTCAAGAATGAAGTGAAAAGATCCTGGAAGCTGAAGAATGCCAAAGTTGTACCAGTGATATCTGGAGCTACGGAATGACGACGAAGAATCTCACAGATATATTAACCAGAGTTGGTGTCAAAGCCACCCAATGCTCGCCTGTTTATACATTTATCGTTTTTAAAAGACGTCTAATAATTAATATTTTTTTTTATAATACTCTAACATTTTTTTTTTGGGGGGGGGGGGGGGGGTTTGGAAATCATTTAAAACATGTAGAAATGCAAAAAAAAATATCTTTTTTTCTCGAACAATTTTTTTTTGGGGGGGGGGGGTGTTGGAAATCACTTAAAACATGTAGAAATGCAAAAAAAATATATTTTTTTTTCTCGAACAATTTTTTTTGGGGGGGGGTTGGAAATCACTTAAAACATAGAAATGCAAAAAAAATAAATTTTTTTTTTCTCTAACTTTTTTTGGGGGGGGGGGACCAAGTCCAAAATCTAATGGCATGATCCTTGGACCATACCTAACCCCCCCACCAAGTTTCGTCGAAATCCTAATCACTTAAAACATGTAGAAATGCCAAAAAAAAATCGAAATTTTGTTGAAAAAAAGTTGGAAAATTTTTTTTTTCTCTAAAATTTTTTTTTTGGGGGGGGGGTTGGAAATCACTTAAAACATGTAGAAATGCAAAAAAAAAATTTTTTTCTCGAACAATTTTGGGGGGGGGGGTGGAAATCACTTAAAACGTAGAAATGCAAAAAAAAAAATTCTCTAACAATTTTTTGGGGGGGGGGACCAAGTCCAAAATCTAATGGCATGATCCTTGGACCATACCTAACCCCACCAAGTTTCGTCGAAATCCGTCGAGGAGTTTTTCCGTAATACAAAAAATTTAACATTTTCACGCTCACGCTCACGCTCACGCCGGGTACGCTATAGCTCTCTGTCTTCGACAGCGAGTAAACCATCGGAATATTACTACAAAATACGGACGCTGTCGAGATCGTGACAATCCTGAAGAGAGCCCTCAGCACAAAACTATGAGAACAAAAAAAAGAATCACAGCTTGGTTCATAAATCGTGACTCCTTACTGAAATAAAGGTGGGTTGGATACTTTGAGCCCATTCCACATTCTGAACCCACATATGGTAAACAATCAACACACACACACACACACACACACACACACACACACACACACACACACACACACACACACAAAGCTTCACTGTGTCTGACCAGGTAATAATTTTTTTCTTTTCTTTTTTAACCATTTGAGCTTTTGTCATCAAATTTCAACAAACCATTATTTATGAGAATATGGAGAACACAAATTAATAAAATGTACATTTGTTGTTTTTATTTAACTCTTGTTTTTGTCAAGTTCCGTTTGAGTACAAAGCGGATGCGGTCAGGCTTTGCATTTCGAGATGCTTTCTAGTTTTTATTGTAATGGGGGATATGAAATGGTGATGCTGATGCAGTCTGTTTGGGTAAAGGGGGAAGGGGGAGAAGGGGGGAGGGAGTGACTGGGCACAATTGACACCATTTGGATACATAATATGTACATAACCCCTTCCAATTGTTCCCATTTTATTTTGTGATTGATTTGCTCAATTTCATTTGATGCAGAAACATCAAATCTGACAAACTATGAACATAACATACCAGTGATTGTAAAATGGGCCATCTTGCCCCGAATACCGAAGGAACAGCTGCAGAGGTGGTGTGTACACACTATGGTTGTGACGTCACATTGAACCTGGAAGGAGTATTGTGCTCAGAATGTCAGTGCGTAAATGCTGATGCACAACGGTAATTATCGGCACACTGTAAATGGTAATAAACGAGCGGATGTGATAATTGTCACATCCAAAGACTGCAGCTGCTCTTGCCTTTCGAGCTCAGAATTTATTTTCAGGCTGGGGTTTAATGATCCTGAAAAGCATTTCTTCACAATGTAATTGCTTGTTTTGGCGGTGCTGCTTTTAAAATGATCTGTGTTGTTCAGGAATCTGTTTATGCGTTATAGTTTATATAACTTTGTTAGCATACAGCAGGGTTGCTGTGTTAAACTAAATGGTATTAATGGAATACTTACCTTGCGCAGTCTTGAAAAGGACTGAGTGCAAGCCAACTCTTGTTTTAAAGGTTTTTTTTCTTTCTTTCATCTAATATGGTGCCAGACCAGTGACCGATGATGTCACTTTTATCAAACTATATTTCCCATTGGTCGCTCGTAAATTAGTTAAAAGTTTTGCATTGATCGGTTAGCGGTTTCAACAATTGCAGAGAATTTTTTTTTCATACTGACCGGATCAAGCGTTGCACTTGTTAAATTATGACATCATAATGAAGGTACCGATGACATCATCATTAACATATGTTATTCCCCATGGGGAGTACATGACAATGAGCCATGTTAAAAACATTTCCACGGAGCAGTTTTGGAGATAAAGAGGTGCAACATTTTTCAGTTTTTCCAAGATGGCACCTGAACGATGTGAACTATGACGTCATAGTCATTATAAAATTCCTAGAAAAGGCGCACATATGATCAAAGTTTCGTGTCAATCGGACAAACCGAAAAAAAAAATATATATATATATAAATAGATGTATAAATATATAAATAAATGTATATAATAAATATATATATGGTGCTACCAATTTGGGTTGTTGCCTCGTGTCTTATGGCCTCTCAAAATATATAAGATTGCTCCAACAAGAGTGGAGAGGATGGAGAAGATGGTAAATTCATACATGCGGAAATGGTTGGGTTTGCCAAAAATGTTGGCTCGTTTGGTGTTATACAGCAGAAGTTCAAAGATAAAGCTGCCATTTAAGTCACTAGCTGAAGAATTGATAAGATTGGGAAAGCCAGATTCCAAATGATGCTTTGAGATTCAAAAGACAGACCCAGTGACAGTGAAACTTGGCCAAAGATAAGAACGGGAACTAAGTGCGGATGTTAGAGGGATGGTTGAAGATGCGGAAAGTAGGTTTGCAGAATGAAGGAAATCATTGGGGCAGTGCACTGAAGATAGGAAAGGATTTGGTTGGAAAGAACAGAAACGGGGCCAGTGAGTCAGGTGGGAGACGAGAGGATGGTTTATCTCGAAGAGATTTAAATGCATGGAAGAGGAGAGAAACCAGATCAAGCTATACGTCAACCTCAGCAAGGAGCATGGACAGCATGGGAGATGGTTGTTGCAGAAGAAGGTTTAGCTGGGCATCGCTGTGGAAAATGGAGCCACAGCCCTAATCTTTGCACTTAAATGCGACGTGTGACCAGATCCTCCAACTGCGGTGAATCTGGCAAAATGGAAATGGGCCGAGTCAGTAAGAATGTAACAAGGTGTGGTAGAAAGAGACATTAGATGCAGTATTGTCGGTTGCCCGAAATTCTAGCAGGTAGGTATAACTTGGTCGACATAAGCAGGTTTTTCCGCAGTGATTGTCATAGGTTACGAAAGGCTATGGTGAGAAAACAAATCATGACATAAAAGAGAAGACCATTATCCGACGTTCATAAAGGAGGGTGAAAAAGTAAGGTTAAGCACATGCAACGGGGGCAGCAATGCATTTTGAAGCAGGGGTGGCTGGCAGGTAGACCGCAGATTGAAGCCAGAGCGCTGAGGTTCCCACTCAGTATTGCAGTGATCCAACAAGACTGATTTAATAATTTGGTCTGATGTGGTAAAAATTGGGTATCATCGTTGAGCTGACAGTACCATGGAAGGAAATATGGCAATGGGCATATGAACAGAAAGTTGTGTCGGTATGAGAGCGTAAGACGAAGTGTGTGATGACCCGTGGGTGGATGTGTGAATGGTGCTCACCAGTGGAAGTGGGGTGCGGGGTTTTGTGGCAAAGTATATCTGAAGTACTCAAGATGATTGGAGCGTCATCCTAATGCAAGCAAGAATACTGTGACGCAATTACCAGAGGCAGTAGAGTTTAATGGATCCTGAAATTTATGTCCTCCTAATCCTTTTGTGGATTTGGAGGCAGAGGCGAGTGTGCAGTGATTCCATTCACATGTAAGGCAGGTCTGTGGGGACTATATCTGGTCAATGATATCTGGTGGTGAGCTGTGGGCTGATGTCGCTTGGTGGTGTATGTGTGCATTGCTGGGCCACCATGAGGAGCTGTAACTGGATGAGGCCCCACGTGATCGATACATGGGTTCCAGCTGAGGAGAGGCCGACAACGAGCATGTCCTGACACTGTATGTTCCGTTTATATGAAATATATATATATATAAATATAATAATAAATATAAAAATATATAAAA
>CM068967.1:76450281-76463511 GCA_035128595.1 Eptatretus atami
GGCAGACTTAACTACTTGCGTAATGTGTGGATTCCAGGATAAATTTGATGTCAGAGTGATACCTAGTAGGTTTATTGTGTCACATGGTGTAATTGTAGAGCTTTCAAAGGAGATTGGAGAGTTGAGAGAAGTTTTAGAGAGAAAGATGAGAAGAAATTTAGTTTTAGAAACATTAAACTTAACTTGTTTACCTTTGCCCCACTGGGATATCTTATCTAATCCAAATTTAAAGAGGTGGCTGTGATGAAACGAGACGTAGATTCGAGTGAGGGACGATGGGGGCAGATGGGAAAGACATGGATGAATGTAATGTTGAGTCATCAGCATACGAGTGCATTTGGTTATTTGTGGAAGAAAGAAGGTCATTGATAAAATAAGGAAGAGTGTTGGAGACAGACGGAACCTGAGGTACACCGCTGTTGATCGGGAAGGGGGGAGATGCTGAAAATCAACAATTATGGAGAGAGAGCGGTCGGAGAGAAAGCTCGATATGAGAGAGCAGAGTGAAGGAGGAAAGCCGAAAGAGGGAAGCTTGGATATCAGACACTGATGCCAAAACTCTGTCAAAGGCTTTTGAGATATCAAGGCTACAACAGGATTCCCCAATAGTCTCTCAAAGAAGAGGCCCAGACATTCGTAATGTAAGAAAGGATATCTCCTGTAGATCTTGCCTTGCGAAAGCCATATTTGTGGTCAGATAGAAGACTGAGATTCAAGATGCTTGAGAAAATAGGAGTTGAGAAGATGTTCAAAGACTTTGGAAAGAGTAGAAGTCAGAACAATAGGACGGTATTAGAAGGGTTTGAACGATCACCCTTTTTTTGTATACCTTGTCGAGGCTCGTGTGAGAGCCAACACACAATGCACAGCAAGGAGGGCATGAGACAAGAGGGGCGGGAGTGGGTTGAAATGAAGGCGCCCCTAGCGACCAGGTGAGTGCATCTTTGCAGGTTCAGGTCTTCAATGAGTACTCAACTTTGGCCTCAGGACATATTGACCGATTTCACTTAGGCAGGGGTCAAAGGTTAATTAGTGCAAAAATCGATAATATGCGAGAGCCGGAGGTGCCTTCGTGCCTAATGCTACTCCTCCTAGGGTTATGGTCGGATGGTCATGAAAATTCCACTAATCGTCTGGAATACATTGTGCACAAACGATCGAGCCGGATTTCGATTTAGATCTTTGTTCACCCACAGACCTCCTCGAACTTTGGGGATTTCCAATTTCAAACCGCATTTTTCGCGTACTTTTCATTCAAATGGATACCGAGTAGTTATCAGTAGATGGAACTGGATGAGATTTGATATGCATAATCTTAAGGTGATTCCCTATCCGCTATATGACATCCATTTTGCTCTATATCTTACAGTTTCTATGCTCGGCGACCCATCGCCGCCTTCCGGCTTGTGTTATATATACAGTATATATATGTATATATGTTGGTGTGTGTGTGTGTATATGTACATCGAAACATGAGTGTGACGAGCACTCTGCTGATCCCCATTAGAACCCAGTTCACACCAGAGTACCTCCAACACAGAGGCTTCGGCACAGTGACTATCAAGAGATAAAGATTACATGGTCAACATCAGTTAAATATCAAATGGAGCCACCTATCTGCATTTCAGGCTTATTTGCCCTCATCAGGGCAGCATCCCAATAAATATCTAACCAATGATAACCACATTAGTCATTTGTACATCAGATGCACTCCTGACTGTCATGGTGAGCATCGGCGTAGATTATGTCTCACAAGGTAAAACCGCATAATCCGCACCGAACAACCATCCGTCTGCCACCCACACAATTGCTCCTGCTATGCAAACCATTCAAACCAGACAGCACGTGATGTGACCAGCGGGAAAATCGAACATGAGTGTGACAAGCACTCCACCGATCCCCATGGAACACAGATGAACCTCTTAAAGTTTGATTGAAGGTCGTTTGGCCTTCCTTTGAAAAATGGACACACACAGCTCTCTTAAACAGTAAAAGATAGATTAAATGTTAGAAAATAAAATAAATCCCTGAATATTTACTTTTCTTCTTGCAGTAGTTTGTGAGTGGAATAAACAGGAACATTAGTTACAAATGGTTTATGAATGTTTTTACCTTCTACTATAAATGTGTGTGTGTCATACTTTTCGGCTATTAATTATGTACGTCTTCATTAATTACGCCATATTAGAATGTATACCTTTTGACCATTTAGATTGCTCAGACCCCTTCGAACTTTGTAGACCATTTAAGCACCCCAAGACCTGAAATCCCAAAAGTCCAGATTGACCCAAAACACCCTTAAAGACTACTATAAATGGATGAGGTGTGTGTGTGTGTGTTGTGAGTCATGTTTTTTTGTGGAGGTCTGCTAGAGCCATTCTGATGTGGAATGTGGTACACCAAAAACGTTCACCATGACCTCCTGAGTTGATTAGGCTAAATAAGTGCAAAAAATCCGTTAGATTTCCATGTTCTAAACGCACACCACGTTAAGATTTATTAAGCAGCTCAATAAGTCCTACCACAGCATGGCATTCTAATTTACAAAATATTACAACAAAACATTGTAACAAGCATATATTAAATAATACTAATAATATTTTACAACAATAATAAGAATAGAGTATCTTATGGCATAATAATAATAATAATAATGAACATATAATCCCCTCGTTGGCCCAAAGCACGTCTGCGCTTCGTGAAAGGCAAGCTAATACTCAAGCAGTACAGCAGGTGGGTATGGAACAAGGCTATGAAGACCAATGAAAATTTGGTCCATCAGACCAACGGACCCACGAATCAAGGTAAAAATGGCAGCTCTGGATTCATACCTTGTGCGGATGGAACAGAGCTTCCTTATTTATAAAATAAATACGTACAAGTACATTTTTGAGTATTTTAATCCTCATTCATGAAAAAAAAAATTGTTTTCCTGTCACCACGTCAACGTCTACAGCACATTCATTATAAACATCAAATGGATTTCTGGTGTTGCTCTGAACCGTTGCAGAAAAAGATCTTGATTGCCATCTGCTGCATCGTCCTCGCAATTGGGATGGCCGCCATCCTAGGCAGTTTCTTCACTAAACAGCCGTTGGGAACGACGACGTGCGAGATACTTGAACCAGTGTACCCTGTGAGCTGGAACAATATGTGGTTGTATAGCACATTGTGTTGTTGACAAGTCCCTGACAGCCATAATCACAGCAAACGGGAAAAGATTATTCTTCATTCATAAATCAGAATCTTCACTTGCAGTTTTGTGCTTAAAATGACTTCAAATCTTGATCGTGACTGTGATGTTTTATATTGGAGAGACAACGATAAAACAATGGATGTTCATTATTTCAAAGTCCTTGAAACTCCAGAAGTTGTGAAGTTTTCCTCTTTCTTGGTAAAATATGTTTTAAAATCATCAAAATGGTCTCTTTATAAAAGAAAAATAAATAAAATCCTCCATGGATTGGTTACTGCATCAGGAATTGTTCCCAGGACTCCGCCACCACCTCCCACCCCATCCCTATAATGGACCTTTATAGTATTATATTAATTAAGACTCCTTTGCACAGACTCCATCTCTATCACGATCACAAGCTAAGCAATTTGCTCGTAATACACTCAGGGATAGACAACTCTCAACACTCAATGTAGTCCATATTCTATTCCTAATCTACTATTTGTTCCTGTTCGAAACATTCGCTCATCAGTCGAGATGGTAATTCAAAGGAATCTAGAATGGCACTCTGAAGAGCGCACAGTTTCACCTTGCATGCTCATTCTGAACAAAAATCATGAACTGAACATGCTACTATTATGGCCCATATACCCATATCATCCATGCATCCTATTATGTCACATACATTGCCATTATCCGTAGTTTATTGATTAGGATATTGACACTTTATTGATTGACCATATCATTCATGATTAGGATAAGAAAACAAATTCAAACGAGATGGTATTCATAGAATACTTACCCCACACAGTCTTGAGAAGAACTTGGTGCAAACTAACTCTGTCGGCAAATTTGTAATAAATAAAATAAAATCAAACTCAAATCAAATTGAAGACCAAATAAAATAGGCACTGCATTGGAGTCATCAGGGAGCCCGAACAAGCAAAAGCAAAGATGAAGTCATCAGGAGGAAACCTGGATAGGACTCGGGTTTCAATTGCTACTCCTCCACCCTTAAACCAAGTGAGCCTTAATTAAAAATTTAAAAAAATTTAAAAAGAAAAGAATGCAGATTGAAAAAAATCAAATAATTCTGGGTGCTCAGACCATGCGTCTAATTAGGTTGAAATTTAAAACATATATTCCCCATCACTACGAGATCATAATTTTTGAAGTTTCACGTCGATTGATGCATCGGTTCAATAGAGAATTTAAAAAATATTTCCTTCAATCCAATATGGCTGCCAAACCATGTAACCAATCAATATATATATTCATGAACACCCTGGTATCCCCAAGGCTTGGAACACTGTGTTGCAGTTTCACCTTGATCTGTCTGTCGTTCTGGAGAAGATTTTTTAATGGTTTTAGGGTAAATCCAACATGGCTGCCACACCACATGACCTGCGACATTGTGTGAACCTTTTGTTCTTTATGTATAGGCGGTCATACGTGTAAAGTTTGCCTCATCTGTTCAGCCACTTCAGAGACTATTTTTGAAGGTGTTTAAAAAAAAAATTTTTTTACAATATGGCTGCCGAATCACGTGACGGATGATGTCGTCTTCTTTTTCTTTTCTTTTTTCTTCCTGTGGACCATTTTATCCCAAGATGACCATCAACAATTTTCATATGATCAGATGTTGTGTTCTACATATGCAATTATGATGTCATAACGAAGGGACCTATGACATCACAAAAATAATAATAATAATCACACTTATTCCCCATGAGGAGTACTTTCCACGTGCCAAATTTCAATTTTTCTTCCTCGGTACGGTTTCAGAGATAGAGGTCCAAAGTTTTGGTTTTCCAACATGGCTGCCACACACAATGACCTATGACATCATAATTATCATTAAAACATTCTACGTAAGTAGTCACATCTGTACTGAAAATTTGGTCTCAATCCGACAAGCGGTTGCGGAGAAAAACACAAGTTCTGTGCGGATAGACAAACAAACAAATTAAAAATTGCTCGTTGAGCAAGGAATTGCCGGAATAACTTTGTCATATCTCCATGATCTCTGAAAAAACAAAAACCTGGAAATCAATTTGGTTCTTATAAGTCGATAGTGCTACTGTTTAATGAGTTATAGCACTTAGGTTGTTCACGATCATAACTTGGAAGTCAATCGGACTTGAAATGGCATTTTTATCGCAATTTGAAAGTTTTGACCCGACCCCCCACCACTAAGAAGGGTGTTGGTGTGACACCCCAATGAGACATATGGTTTGATGCAGTATTGGAAGATGCACATTTTGGATTTGGTTTGAAGTCGATACGACCATTTTAGCGGATGTTATTGCGAAAATAAGAATTTCGGTTTTTCGGTGACCTTGACCTTGACCTTTGAGCAATTCACCAAAAACGGCAAGAGTCTAAGTTGGACAATGGCCGACGTCTGTACCCAGATTGTCATGATCGCTGAAACGGTATGGCTGCTACAGGGTAAACAAACACACAAACAAACAGAAGCAGACAGACAGACAGACAGAACAGACAGAACACACACACAGAATGACACACACAACCGACCAACATAATTGCCAAAATCCGAAGGATTCCGCGAAATTAACAAAGACAAACAAACGCGACCCAAATGCAACACCCTCTCCTTAGGCGAGGGTAACTGAACAGTCAATCCATCATCATCATGTAAGACGTGCCCACGTGCTTCACAAAACACCCCCCCCCACAACAAAAAGACCCAAAGGCTGTATGTTTAAACACATTCTTGCAATGATTAACACAAGTAGTTTTTGGTGGGGAAAAAAACCCTCAATCATGTAAAACTACAATCTCTGTTTTACCCTGGGACATCAGAACTTTAAATGGCTAAGAATAATTAGAACACAAAATGTGCAACCAAAGATTCAACTGTCAAAAGCAGGCCAAATAGAGCCAAAGCACACGAGAAAGGTAAAAATTAAATAAAGGGGTCATTCATTCCAAAACTTTTATAACATATAGTATATATTCATTCAATTATACATTGATAAATAAGGAGCTAAATAGTCAAACCAAATGATGATAAAAGAAAGCGTTCAAAACCAATGGTATGGTGGTGTGTAAAATCAAAACAGAAACGTTAACAACCAGCAAAACCAAAAAATAAAATAAAATCGGTCTCAAGAACCTTGGAATCAGAAAGCACAAAGAAAACGTCTTCCACCCCAAACTACATTGAACCCTTCCCCCACCTCCTCACATCCCTCAATGTAACCTTAGCTTGGATGCCAATCTCACCAAAAGTCAGCTAAAGCTGTTTCCCACCAATGGGAAGAAGTGGTGATTAAGCATTTGGAGCACATGCAAGTAACTTCCAGGTGGGACAGGTACAAGCACTTAGTGATCCTGAAACTTCATGGATTGACTGACCAATTACACCGACCCCCCCCCCCACCCCATCCCCATCCCCAAAAGGATTTAAACTAAAGAAAAGTGCATCTTTCTAATCTGTAACTAAAGAGTCATCGACAACATTCAAAAAGTTAAACTTTTTCTTTAAGCATTCTATATCAACAAATCCATTCTAATTATTAAACATTAATCCGATGCTAGCATTATCAATTCAAACTCGTCAGATGAGCTATCAGATCAGATAGACTTAAATGTTAGCAAACCGGTTTTAGAAGAAAAATATGCAGAAACCCAAAACTTGTAAATCAATCTATACAATCATTGGCTCATTGTGAGATCACGCCAAAAGGTATGCTGAAAGTGGTGAAATTAAAAACCTGCCACACCAACACGAAGTCCCCATTCACTTTACCATAGTTTTGCTTTTGCCGCCAACGGAAAACATGCACGCCGAGTCAGAGACGTGGGTAACCGCCGAAAGCAGATTACGAGGAGAGCGAAACCGATCTGTGCCGGGTAGGATCTGGGAGGGAGAGGGGGAGGCTGGGATGATGGCCAGAACTGAGGTTGTGGCATAGGTTGCCTGTTAGATCACCACTGCCCAGGAATGATGGGCATTGGCATAGAAGGATGCCCGTAGGAGGGTGGGAAATAGCAAACGGTATCATCGGTTGGTGAGGCAACGACTGGTTCAAAGCAACGTTGGGTGCAACCTGGACCTGGCAGGGGTGCGTGTAACGGGTCCCGGGCATCACAGGACACTGAGTTGCCATCGGACCAGGCACGTTTGGTTGGCCGGGGGCATCGGCGCGGTCGGGCGGGGGTAGATCGGGGAGTGCTGGATTGGCCCTGTTGAGAAAGAGGAGATGACATATGTGATTGTGACTGCCAATCGTGCTGTTGTTTGCGCAGGATTTCTTGCAACTTCTATCTTTGATCCGCCGGTTGTGTGCGAGCTGTCGCTTGTTCTGATAAGTCTCTAGGAACGTGTCCAATGAAGATTGACCTTCGAGAAGGTTTTCAGCCATTGCCTTCGGTGGATGAGAAAAAAGAGGACATAAAACCACTTACGGGCATAAATGCTCTTCGTTTGGACTGTCCACAGAATCAGAGAAATTTGAACAAGGTTTTTTTTTTACCTGTTGTGAAGATTTCTAAAGAACACGTGCAAACAAAACAAAAAAGTTGAACTGATCTGATCTGTTTGAAGCATACCAATCACAAGGCAGTAACAGACCAGAAAGTCCAAATGAGACAAGGAGGCCAATCCCAAATTCAGCACTTCACAACAATTTGCAATTTAGATGGACTACCTGCTAGAAGGTTATTGTTTGGAAAGAATCACAAAAGGATCTTGCGACATTGACTAGTGCAAGTAAACAACAGCCAGCTTAACGTTGTAACCTGCAAGCTGATTTATCGGTTGGATGCAAGAGGACACTCCATTTTTGCAAGCGATGTGCATATGTTTGCCTCATTGCTGACAAGTAGAAAAGCCAACACCACAAGATAAGATCATAGAGTTACTGATTCATAGGATCGAGTTTACCTTCGGGTGAAATAATGCAGTGTCTTAGTGGTAAAACAGATATACAATTAGTCCCCCCCACCCCCCAACTCAACAAGTCAAACAAACTGCCTCAAAGGTAATGGACAATAAAGGCCACATTAATGTTGTGATTAAAAAACAAATAATCGTGGAAACCAATGACACGCTGTCACTGTGGTTGAGGATTGATTTGATGCAAGGCTGCAAATCTTCTTGATTATGAATATTTTCATGGCTCCTGCTAGTTACCTTTCAAACGAGGAAGAATCGTCACGGATTGTAGACAAATGTAAAAACCAAAATCTATAACAATAATACGTGTGTGTGCGTGTGTCAACTCCAAAACCATGAAACCTAGTAACCTGAAACTTTACATACATACGAAGGGAATTCCAAGAGAGTGCATGAGTGAAAAATTGGGTGTTTGAGTTAATTTAAACATCCCCTTTGAAGATATAATCAACAGCCTTATTTAATTATCCTTGAGCAAGGCATCATCCTTGGTCAGCCTCTGTCAGCTGCTGGGATCATAATTCACCATTTTGTTCGGCCAATTCAAACATGCCTCGATTTGGAAACACGATCTACTCTCACAGACTAATTAAAGTATAAAATCGAAATATTAGATCGGATTTGAGAATTGGATATTGTGGACTAAATAAGTGTCGGAATCTGATAATTTTAACAAATTAGCGATTTTTATTGCAGTGTATATTTAAGCAAAGCATTAAACTTAACCTTTTCTACTGTTCGGACAATTATATGAGTGAAGAAAAGATTAAGGAATGTGCAGAAAGTGGAACTTCATTGAGCGCAACACTGTGCTCTATAACCTGCTTTTTGCAAGTCATAACGACAGTCCACCGGGGTCCTTGTTAAATTGGCAATTATTGTAAGCACTTTGCTTTTTACCATTTATGGGTGATCTGCTCTCATGACAAAATATTAATTCTAAATATACTCAAAGTTGCTGCAATATATTAATAGTCGGCAGTTGCTGAAAACGAAGAGGTACGTAGACATCACGCACGGACATGACACAAATGGGTACAAATGAGTCTCCATGGGGTGTGCGTGCCTGCATGCGAGGAGGTTGGAGGAACGCATATGGGTGGGGAGGCATGCATGCAGATTGGCAGGCCTGTGCCAGGTAGATAGCATGGGTTTCAATTTTTAAATGCTCCTGCCGGGTTTTATGGAGGACACTGTGGTTAAAAAGAAACGTTGCTATATTGGGTGAGTTTTATCGCCCCAAGTAATGCCCTGGTACATTGCCTACCATGCCCCCACCCTCACGCTTTCTTTCGTGAGCAAGACGTTGGCCATCGGACTCATGGTGGGTCGTGAGAGACGGACCTCAGGACCTTGTGTATGTCACCGAAGGGGATGGCGCCATTCTGCAAAGAGCGTATCGGCAGGTGCGATAGATGAAGAAGCTGCACGACAGTCGGTGAGCCTTGGTGTTGAATACCGCTCACGAATTGCCTGACGAACATTCCTGCTCCGAGAGAGTGGCTTGGCGCCATTTTGCACGCATCTATACAGGCAAATAGGAGTGCCACGATTCTACGTTCCATAAATACCATCTCTGGACCAGAATAAAATTCTGACTATGTGCCAGTAATAAAAGGATTTTCTTTGATTTCGTTTCCCCTTGTCTGTATTTAAGTCTGTGTAGAGACGCCTCGATTTAGACTTTAGGGTTAATTTACCTCACGTATTATTATTATCTGATTATTATTCCTTGTAAATATTTCTATTGTCTTTAAATTCCCATGTTTATTTAAGGTTGCTGTGTCCGTGTATTTGTCGTAGGTTCGAGTATAAACCCCCATGCATCCATCTATGCCTCCGTCACTCCACCATTGCGCCCTACCCCTCCTGCGCACGTTATAATCTGAGGATCAACGTGTCCGCCTCCTATATAACGAAAAACCGTTCGGCTGTCCGGGCTGGCAGTGTTAACCGCCCGTCACCGCAATTTGGGTTGGGGGGGGGGTTAACCTTAATCACCAGGCCCACAACAATATTATAATCGCATTCCTCTGCATGAAAACCTTAAAGAATCGAAAAGTACTTGGATAATTTACACACATTCTCCATATGTTGTGCACTCCTAAGTCCAAACCCACTGGAGAGAGCAAGTTGAACATTGTGGCTGCACTCAAGGTGTGTATGGGAATGTTTCCAAGTTGGGATAGTCACCTCCAATTTAAAGGCCTCCAAAAAGATCCCCATTTCCCCACCTTACGGATGTTTCTTGACAGTATAAATTTAGATTAAAACAGTACTTGATTAAAATGTCAATTCGATTATTACATGTACTCGAACAACAGGAAGTACTGGAGAATTAAAAAAAAAATTTTTTTAAACTAATACCATAACATTTCCCAATTTACACCCGTAAATATCAAAGGTTTTAAACATGCATTTTGTTACCCAAAATGGCTGAGAATGCACGAGGGAGCATTTAGATACCTCCAGAAGATGGGGCCTCGGTGGCACCATACTCCCGGCCTTCAAAGTTTCATACACCTACTTTTTTCGGCATACACGCATTCAAAAAGTGACAGAGCCCTGCACCAGTGTCCATTTTCATGCCTTCTTGAGGTAAGGCTAAGATTTTAAAACCACAATAAAATCCGACATGCAACTGCCGATATAACAATTTAGCGTGCGCACACATGCATGTTGTAGAAAAGAAAGTCGAGTACATCGTGAAAACTCATCAATCTTCACAAATGATTGGAGGAGATGATACCCTTTGAGGTAATCAACAAGTGTTTTCCAAGCACATCTTGTATATTATTTCGCAGTTTGTGGTTTCGTGTCACGCTATCTTCGACTTTGTTCTGCGCTCGAGTAACGTGATATTCGGCTTACATTATCTCAAAGACCATATGAGGTGCATGGTACAAAAAAAAGTAAATAAATGGTTCTGAAACAGTGAAATCGTATCCACTTACTGCATTAAAGTAAAATTACTACTGATTACTCTGCATCAGTTCCTTTCTCAAACACACCCCCCCAACATGTCGCCGCAGAGCGCGGGTTATGGTAGTTATTTATAAAACAGGAGTTGTGCGGGTTGTGAGCTCAAAATCGTACTTTGGTAAGAATTTTAAGTTTGAAGCTTTCAAATGACCTATGACCCGGACCATAATGATAATGTCACCTCGAAGTCGACTGACGACGTCACGGTGATCGTAATTGTTTTTTTACATCTCCGTAGCACTCTGCTAAAGTGAACCTATAGTCCGCCAAGCTGGTCCAATGTGTGTCATTTCCACATCCAAGATTGGTACGATGGCCTACCTACATTGTTTACTACCGTTTTTTGTTTGTTTGTTGTTTTTAATGTTGAAGGCTCCAGTCAAAGGACTAAATAGTCATTGAGGCCAGGCCTTAACTAAAAAGAACTGCATTGATAGAAAAGTAAGGAAAGAGAGAATAGTCTAAGAGTTTTTGAGACAGTAAAAAAAAAAAATCTGCTTTTTCACAGGGTTTGGGAAGACGTGAGAAAGTAAAGAGTTCAGAGTTTGGCAGTGGAGGGGAGAGAACAAACATCGTAACGGCCCATCCTTGAATTGCCAATGGCCGCACAATAATCATGTGATGTAGTGGCTTGTCAAGTATTCCTTGATCTCGCTTATGGTGAGATACACAAGCAGCAAGTATTGCGAGCAGAAACCAAGTAATATCTGCCAGAAAGAGAGAGGACCACAACTATGCGGCGTAATTGAGCGGGTCGAGTTGGAGGTCACAATGGTAGAGTTGACAAGTCGAATAACTTTGGATTCAATTCTGTACAGTAATAAGTGGAGCTGAGAACCTCTCTAGATGTGAGAGTAGTACTCTATACAAGGACGAATCAATCCTTTATATAGTCGGAGCAACTGTTCAGAGGAGAAGAATCTTCGACATCTGAACAGGACTCCTAATTTCTTCGAGGCAGACTTAACTACTTGCGTAAATGTGGATCCAGGATAAATTTGATGTCAGAGTGATACCTAGTAGGTTTATTGTGTCACATGGTGTAATTGTAGAGCTTTCAAGGAGATGGGAGAGTTGAGAGAAGTTTTAGAGAGAAAGATGAGAAGAAATTTAGTTTTAGAAACATTAAACCTAACTTGTTTACCTTTGCCCCACTGGGATATCTTATCTAAATCCAAATTTAAAGAGGTGGCTGTGATGAAACGAGACGTAGATCGAGTGAGGGACGATGGGGGCAGAATGGGAAAGACATGGATGAATGTAATGTTGAGTCATCAGCATACGAGTGCATTTGGTTATTTGGGAAGAAAGAAGGTCATTGATAAAATAAGGAAGAGTGTGGAGACAGAACGGAACCTGAGGTACACCGCTGTTGATCGGGAAGGGGAGATGCTGAACAATCAACAATTATGGAGAGAGAGCGGTCGGAGGAGAAAGCTCGATATGAGAGAGCAGAGTGAAGGAGGAAAGCCGAAAGAGGGAAGCTTGGATATCAGACACTGATGCCAAAACTCTGTCAAAGGCTTGAGATATCAAGGCCTACAACGGATTCCCCAAAGTCTCTCAAAGAAGAGGCCCAGACATTCGTAATGTAAGAAAGGATATCTCCTGTAGATCTTGCCTTGCGAAAGCCATATTTGTGGTCAGATAGAAGACTGAGATTCAAGATGCTTGAGAAAAATAGGAGTTGAGAAGATGTTCAAAGACTTTGGAAAGAGTAGAAGTCAGAAACAATAGGACGGTATTAGAAGGGTTTGAACGATCACCCTTTTTTTGTATAACCTTGTCGAGGGCTCGTGTGAGAGCCAACACACAATGCACAGCAAGGAGGGCATGAGACAAGAGGGGCGGGAGTGGGAGGGACAAAAGAGTGGGGAACAGACACATTAGGAGATCTGTGGAAGGGAGAGGGATGGGACGGGGAAATGGGAATACAAGATGGACATTACAGGACTTTCAGGAAGGAAAGCAGGGAATTTGAAGGAGGTGGGCTTGGGTGGATATCGCGGGTAGAAAAGATCGAGATTGGATGGAGGATATAAGAGGTGGTGGTGAACAGCTGTTTTTGAAGGCCTGGAGGAAGAATAGGATTGAATAGAGTGAGAGTTTATTCCAAAGGCCGAGGGAAATAAGAGGAATGAAAGAGTGA
>CM068967.1:76467357-76486949 GCA_035128595.1 Eptatretus atami
GGGAGTGCGAGCAGGGGTTCTCAGCCATGATGACCGTCAAGTCAAAGAGCCAGAACTGTCTTGCTGCGCCCGGGCATGATTTCCGATGTTCTGTGAGCAAAGTTATGCCCCGCATCGACCAGCTGGTGGAGAAGAAACAGATGCACCCTCGCATTAAATTTTTGTTCTTTGTTGACAGTTACTTCATTTGTGGTTCTACTGTGAATAAATTGATATCTTATCGAAATTGAATTTTTCTGGGGAACCAAGCGTGGTACGCGGCGACGCGTATGGGACCTCCAAGTGGTACTTCGATCAAAAAAGTTGGAACCACTGTCCTAGGACAATGGGCCCTAGGACTTTCATGAGGAGAAGTTGCCACCTTTTAGATATTTCTACACTATTGTCTAGGAACAGGAAAATTGATTTGCCAATTTTGGAGCCGTGTCAAATAGCGGCCATTTTGAATTCCAAAATGGCTGCCATGATCATGCTTTTTTCTTTAATGAATACAATTATTGCTCATATTTAAAAAATATCAATTTTATCCCATAATATGAGTGAACATGAATAGGAGAGACATTATGATTTATTGTATGCCGGTGCCTACGCGCCCCATACGCAGCAGGGTGCGATTGCACTGTGATTCGTGACACATCCTCCCCGTGACCACCATTACAATTTTCTGTGGACTTGTGCCACAGTTAGACCTTCTGTTGGTTCGACCAGACGGGATAGCCTTTCGTTGTCCCTCGGGCATCGATGCAGCCTTGGGCGCCCAACACCCTGGGGCCGCCGGTTTGGTTCGTTCCCTCTCGGACCCACTTGGCAGTAGGCATTTCACCACTGCTGACTGGAGCACCCCACAAGCCTTGCCGTTTCAGAGATGCTCTGACCCAGTCGTCTGGCCGTAACAATTTGCCTTGTCAAAGTCGCTCAGTCTTTACTCCTGCATCCAAACACATCACTTCAAGAACTGATTGTTTACTTGCTGCCTAATATTCCCACCCCTGACAGGTGCCATTGTACAAGATAATGTTATTCACTTCACCTGTCAGTGGTCATAATGTTTTGCTCATTCGTATATCAGTATATTATATATATATAATATATATTATAATTAATATTAACGATATATATATATATATATATATATATATATGTTTATATAGTATATATATATATTGGGTCGCCGAAATGGGTGACCGAATTTGCAGTAATTTCTGTCTGTTTGTTTGGATGCTTGGTCGATGGTCATCAGGCATTAATGGTAGTAAACGTGGGCCGGATTTTGACCAAACTCGGTGGTAGGTACATCTTTATGACCTGCTGCTTTGAAATTGTGATGGTGCTAGGGATGCTTTGGTTCCCCACAACACCGAAAAACTTCAAATCGGTACGTTCACGCGAAATCAATTCCGAAAGCCATTATCCCACGTAGCGTTATGAAATTTGGCACGAATGATCTACAGGTTGATGCTCTATCAAATATATTCGTTTTTTGTAACATGCAATACTTTACCGCAGCGCCCCGACAATTACGACGTATGCGCAAAAATTTGGTGAAAATTGAAGCCCTAGCCGACCAGCGTGAGGGCATCTTTGCAGGTTCATCGCCGTACTCAATGAGTACTTCCAACTTTGCCTCAGGACATATTGACGCATTTCACTTATCCAGGGGTTCAAAGGTTAATTAGTGCAAAAAATCGATAATATGCGAGAGCCGGAGGTGCGCTTAGTGCCAATGCTACTCCTCCTAAGGTTATGTCGGTGTCATGAAAAATTCACACTTAATCGTCTGGAATACATTGTGCACAAACGATCGAGCCGGATTTTTCGATTTAGATCTTGTTCACCCACAGCCACCTCCTCGAACTTTGGGGATTTCAATTCTCAAACTGCATTTTTTCGGTACTTTTCATTCAAATGGATACCGATTAAGTTATCAGTAGATGGAACTGGATGAGATTTTGATATGCATAATCTTAAGGTGATCCCTATCACGCTATATGACATCCATTTTGCTCTGATATCTTACAGTATTCTATTGACTCGGCACCCATCGCCGCCTTCCGCTTGTTGTATACTATACAGTACATATATTAGTATTGTATATATGTGTGTGTGTGTGTATATGTACATCGAAACATGAGGTTGACGAGCACTCTGCTGATCCCCATTAGAAACCCAGTTCACACCAAAGAGTCACCTCCAACACAGAGGCTTCGCCACAGTGACTATCAAAGAGATAAAGTTACATTGGTCAACATCAGTTAAATATCAAATGGAGCCACCTATCTGCATTCAGGCTTATTTGCCCTTCATTAGGGCCAGCTATCCTCAATAAATATCTAACCAATGATAAACCACATTCGTCATTTGTACAATCCAGATGCACTCCTGACTGTCATGGATTGAGCGATCGGCGTAGATATGTCTCACAGGAAAAACCGCATAATCCGCCACCGAACAACCATCCGTCTGCCACCCCACACAATTGGCTCTGCTAATGCAAACATTCAACCAGACAGCACGTGATGCTGACCAGCCGGAAAATTCGAAACATGAGCTTGACAAGGCACTCCACCGATCCCCATTGGAACACAGATAACCTCTTAAAGTTGATTGAAGGTCCGTTTGGCCATTCCTTTGAAAAATGGGACACACACAAGCTCTCTAAACAGTAAGATAGATAAATGTTAGAAAAATAAAAGAATCCTGAATATTTACTTTCTTCTTGCAGTAGTTGTGAGTGAGAATAACAGGAACATTAGTTACAAATGGTTATGAATGTTTTACCTTCTACTATAAATGTTGTGTGTGTCATACTTTTCGGCTATTAATTATGTACGTCTTCATTAATTACGCAGCTATTAGAATGTATACCTTTGACCCATTTAGATTGCTCAGACCCCTTCGAACTTTTGCAAACCATTTTTTAAGACCCCAAGACCCTGAAATTCCCAAAAGTCCAGAGACCCAAAACACCCTTAAAGACTACTATAAATGGATGAGGTGTGATGTGTGTGTGTTTGTGAGTCATGTTTTTGCTGGAGTCTGCTAGAGCCATTCTGCATGGTGGAATGTGGTTACACCAAAAATGTTCACCATACCTCCTGAGTTGATTAGGCCCTAAGATAAGGTGCAAAAAAAACGTTTTTAAGAATTCCCATGTTCTAAACGCACACCATGTTAAGATATAATTAAGCAGCTCAATAAGTCCTACCACAGCATGCCCATTTCTAATTTACAAAAATACAACAAAAACATTGTAACAAGCATATATTAATTAATACTATAATATTTTACAACAATAATAAGAAGAGTAGTAGCTTATGCAATATATAAGAACATATAAATCCCCTCGTGCCCAAAGCACGTCGTGCGCTTCGTGAAAGGCAGCTAATACTCAAGCAGTTACAGCAGGTGGGTATGGAACAAGGCTATGAAGACCAATGAAATTTGGTCCATCAGACCAAGCGACCCACGAATCAAGGTAAAAAATGGCAGCTCCTGGATTCATACCTTTGGCGGATGGAACAGAGCTTCCTTATTTATAAAATGAATACATACAAGTACACTTTTTGGAGTATTTTAATCCTCATTCATGAAAAAAAAATTGTTTTCCTTCACCACGTCAACGTTCTACAGCACATTCATTACAACATCAAATGGATTTTTCTGCGTGATTAGCTCTGAACCGTGCAAAAAGATACTGATTGCCATCTGCTGCCATCGTCCTTTCAGCCAATTGCGGATGGCCGCCATCCTAGCATTTCTTCACCCTAAGACAGCCGGGTTGAACGACGACGTGCCGAGATACTTGAACCAGTGTACCATGTGAGCTGGAACAATAGTGTTGTATAGCACATTGTGTTGTGACAGTCGCTGACAGCCATAATCACAGCAAACGGAAAAGTTATTCTCATTGATAAATCAGATCTTCACTTGCAGTTTTGTGCTTAAATGACTTCAATCTTGATCGTGACTGTGATGTTTTATATTGGAAACAACGAATAAAAAAATGATGTCATTATTTCAAGTCCGTTGAAACTCCAGAAGTTGTGAAGTTTTCCTTCTTTCTTTTAAATATGTTTTAAAATCATCAAAAATGTCTCTTTAATAAAGAAAAAAAATAAAATCCCCTCCATGGGGAATTGGTAACTGCATTTTTCAAGGGAAATTTTGTTTCCCAGACTCCCGCCACCACCTCCCACCCCATCCCCTATATGCGACCTTTATAGTATTATAGTAATTAAGACTCCTTTTGCACAGACTCCATCATCTATCACGCATCACAAGCTAAGCAATTTGCTCGCTAATACACGCATGATAGACAAACTCCAACACTCTATGTAGTCCATATTCTATTACCAATCTACTATTTGTTCCTGTTCGAAACATTCGCTCATCAGTCGAGTATTGCGTAATTTCAAAGAATCTAGAAGGCACTCTGAAGAGCGCACAGGTTTCACCTTGCCCATGCTCATTCTGAACAAAAATCATGAACTGAAACATGCCTACTATTATTGGCCCATATTCCCATATCATCCATGCATTCCTATCTATGTCACATCATTTGCCATTATCCGTAGTTTTATGAGTGGATATTGACACTTTTTAAATTTGACCCATATCATCCATGATTAGGATAAAAAATTTCAAACGAGATTGGTATTCATAGAATACTTAACCCGCACAGTCTGAAGAAACCCTGTGCCAAACTAAACTCGTCGGCAAATTTGTAATAAAATAAATAATCAAACTCAAATCAATTGAAGACCAAATAAAATAGGCCTTGGCATTGGAGTCATCAGGAGCCCACGAACAAGCAAAAAGCAAAGATGAAGTCATCAGGAGGACCTGCATAAGGACGTGGTTTCAAATGTGCCTACTCCTCCACCCTTAAACCAAGTGAGCCTTAAATAAAAAATTTTTAAAAAATTTAAAAAGAAATGAATGCCAGATTGAAAAAAATCAAATAATTTCTGCGTGCTCAGACCATCGCGTCTTAATTAGTGAAATTTAAAACATATATTGCCCCATCACTACGAGCATCATAATTTTGAAGTTTCACACGATTGATGCAATTGGCTCATAGAGAATTTTAAAAAAAGATTAACTTCAATCCATATGGCTGCCAAACCATGTAACAATCAATTATATATTCATGAACACCCTGGTATCCCCAAGGCTTGGGAACACGTGTGGATGCAGTTTCCCCTTGATCTGTCCATGGTCGTTCTGGAGAAGATTTTTAATGGTTTTAGGGTAAATCAACATGGGCTGCCACACCACCATGACTCACGACATATGTGTGAACCTTTTTTCTTTATGTATAGGCGGTCATACGTGGAAAGTTTTGCCTCGATCTGTTCAAGCCACTTCAGAGACTATTTTTGAAGGCTTTTAAAAAAAAATTTACAATATGGCTGCCGAATCACGTGACGGATGATTCGCTTCTTTTTCTTTTCCTTTCCTCTTTTTTCTTCTTTTTTCTTCCTGTGGACCATTTATCCCAAGATGGACCATCAACAATTTTCATACTGATCGATGTTGTGTATCTACATATGCAATTATGATGTCATAACGAAGGGACTATGACATCACAACAAAATAATAATAATAATCACATTATTCCCATGAGGAGTACTTTTCCACGTGCCAATTTCAATTTTTTTCCTCGCGTACGTTCAGACATAGAGGTTCCAAGTTTTGGTTTTTCCAACATGGCTGCCACACCACATGACCTTGACATCATAATTATCATTAAAACATTCTACGTAAGTAGTCACATCTGTATGAAAATTTGGCTCAATCGACAAGCGGTTGCGGAGAAACACAAGTTCTGTGCGCGATAGACCAAACAAACAAATGGAAAAATTGCTCGTTAAGCCAAGAATTGCCGGAATAAACTTTCGTCATATTCCTATGATCTCTGAAAAAACAAAAACCTGGAAATCAATTTGGTTCTTATAAGTCGATAGTGCTACTGCTTTAATGAGTTATTAGCATAGTTTTGTCACCCCCCCCCCCCTCCCCCCCCCCACCTCCCTCCAACCCTCAAACAAGATCATAACTTGGAAGTCAATCGGAACTTGAAATGCGCATTTTATCGCAATTTGAAAGTTTTGACCCGACCCCCCACCGCTAAGAAGGGTGTTGGTGTTGACAACCCCAATGAGACATATGGTGGATGCAGTATTGGAAGATGCACATTTGGGATTTGGTTTTGAGTCGATACGACCATTTTAGCGGATGTTATTGCCCGAAAATAAGAATTCGCGTGACCTTGACCTTGACTTTGAGCTCGCATTCACCAAAAACGCCAAGAGTCTAAGTTGGACAATGGCGACGTCTGTACCCAGATTGTCATGAAATCGCTGAAACGTATGGCTGCTACAGGTAAACAAACACACAAAACAAACAAACAGACAGACAGACAGACAGACAGAGACACACAGAATGACACACACACCGAAACCAACTATAATGCCAAAAATCCGAAGATTCCGGATATTAACAAAGACAAACAAAACGGACCCAAATGCAAGCACCCTCTCCTTAGGCCGAGCGGTAACTTGAACAGTCAATCCATATAATCATGTAAGACGTGCCCACCGTGCTTCACAAAAACAACGCCCCCCCCACAACAAAAAGAACCCAAAGGCTGTATGTTTAAACACTTCTTGCAATGATTAACACAAGTAGTTTTGGTGGGGAAAAAACCCTCCAATCATGTAAACTTACAATACTCTGTTTTACCCTGGACATTCAGAACTTTAAATGGACTAAGAATAATTGAACACGATGTGCCACAACAGATCAACTGTCAAATAGCAGGCCAAATAGAGCCAAAGCACACGAGAAAGGTAAAATAAAGTAAAAGGGCTCATTCATTCCAAAACTTTTATAACATATAGTATATATTCATTCAATTATACATTGATAAATAAGCGAGCCCTAAATAGTCAAACCAAATGATGATAAAAGAAAGCGCTTCAAAACCAATGGAGTTATGGTGCGTGTGTAAAATCAAAACAGAAACGTTAACAACCAGCAAAACCAAAATAAATAAAATCGCGTCTTCAAGGAACCTTTGCGAATCAGAAAGCACCAAAGAAACTCTTCCACCCCAAACTACATAACCTTCCCCATTCCCCACCTCCTCACATCCCTCAATGAACCTCACTTGGATGCAATCTCACCAAAAGTCAGCTAAAGCTGTTTTCCCACCAATGGAGAAGTGCGCTGATTAAAGGCATTTGGAGCACATGCCCAAGCTAACTCCAGGGGGACAGCGTACAAGCACTTAGTGATCCGTGAAACTTCATGGATTGACTGACAATTACACCGCCCCCCCCCCCACCCATCCCCATCCCCAAAAAGGATTTACTAAGGAAAAGTGATCTTTCTAATCTGTAACTAAAGATCATCGACAACAGTCAAAAAGTTTAAACTTTCTTAAGCATTCTATATCAACAAATCATTCTAATTATTAAACATTAATCAGATGCCTAGCCATTATCAATTCAAACTCGATCAGATGAGCCTATCAGATCAGATAGACTGAAATGTTAGCAAACCGTTTTTTTAAGAAGAAAACAAAATTGCAGAAACCCAAAACTTGTAAATCAATCTATACAAATCATTGGCTCATTGTGAGATCACGCCCAAAAGGTTATGCTGAAAGTGGCTGAAATTAAAAACTGCCACACCAACACAAGTTTTCCCCATTCACTTTACCATAGTTTTGCTTTGCCGCCAACGGAAACATGCACGCCGAGTCAGAGACGTGGGTAACCCGAAAGCAGAATTACCGCAGGGAGAGCGAAAACCGATCTGTGCCGCGTAGATCTGAGAGGGAGAGGGAGGCTGGGATGACGGCCAGAAACTGAGGTTGTGGCATAGGTGCCTGTTAGATCCACACTGCCCCAGGAATGATGGGCATTGGCATAGAAGGATGCCCGTAGGAGGCTGTGGATAAGCAAACGGTATCATCGGTGGTGACGGCAACGATGCCGTTCAAAGCAACGTTGGTGCCAACCTGGACCTGGCCAGGGGTGCGTGTAACGGCGTCCCGGGCATCACAGGAAACTGAGTTGCCCATCGGACCAGGCACGTTTGCGCTTGCCGGGGCATCGGCGGGGTCGGAGGGTAGATCGGGGAGTTGCTGGATTGGAACCCTGTTGAGAAAGAGGAAGAGACATATGTGATTGTACTGCCAATCGTCTGTTGTTTGCCGCAGGATTTCTTGCAACTTTTCATCTTGATCCGCCGGTTTGTGTGCCCCGAGCCTGCCGCTTGTTCTGATAAGTCTCTAGAACGTGTCCAATGAAATACCTTCGAGAAGTTTTCAGCCATTGCCTTCGGTGGATGAGAAAAAAGAATACATAAAACACATTACGGCATAAATGCTCTTCGTTTGCGACTGTCCACAGAATCAGAAATTTGAACAAGTTTTTACCGTTGTGAAAGGGGGCGGGTTTCTAAAGAACACGTGCAAACAAACAAAAAAAGTTGAACTGATCTGATCTGTTGAAGCATACCAATCACAAGGCAGTACAGACCAGAAAGTCAAATGAGACAGGAGGCCAATCCCAAATTCAGCACTTCACAACAATTCATGCAATTTAGATGGACTACCTGCCTAGAAGGTTATTGTTTGGCAAAGATCACAAAAGGATCTTGCGACATTGACTAGTGCAAGTAAACAACAGCCAGCTTAACGTGAGGAACTGCAAGCTGATTTATCGTTGGGATGCAAGAGGACACTCCATTTTTGCAGCGATGTGCATATTTTGCCTTCACTTGCGATGCAAGTAGAAAAGCCAACACCAAAATAAGATACAAGAGTACTGATTCATAGATCGAGTTTACCTTCGGGTGAAATAATGCAGTTCTTAGCTGGTTAAACAGATATACCAATTAGTCCCCCCCCCCCACCCCCAACTCAACAAGTCAAACAAAAACTGCCTCAAAGGTAATGACAATAAGGCAACATTAATGTTGTGATTAAAAAACAAAAAATTCGTGCGAAACAATGACACGCTGTCACTGTGGATGGAGATTGAGTTGATGCAAGCTGCAAATCTCTTGATTATGAATATTTCATGGCTCCTGCTAGTACCTTCAAACGAGAAGAATCGTCACCGGATTGTAGAAAATGTAAAAACCAAAATCTATAACAATAATACGTCTGTGTGCGTGTGCGTTGTGTACACTCAAAACCATGAACCTAGTAACCTGAAACTTTACATACATACGAGGATCCAAGAAGTGCCATGATGTAAAAGTTGGTGTTTGAGTTAATTTAAACATCCCCTTGGGAAAGATATAATCAACAGCTTATTTAATTATCCTGAGCAATGCATCATCCGTGCGTCAGCCCTGCTGTCAGCTTGCTGGATCATAATCACCCATTTTGTTCGGCCAATTCAAACATGCCTCGATTTGGAAACACGATCTACTCTCACAGACTATTAAAGTATAAAATCGAAATATTAGATCGCGATTGAGAATTGGATATTGTGGACAAATAAATAAGTGTCGGAATCTATAATTTTAACAAATTGCGATTTTTATTGCAGTGTATATCTTAAGCAAAGCCATTAAAACTTACCTTGCTACTGTTCGGACAAATTAATTGATGAAGAAAAGATTAAGGAATGATGCCCAGAAAGTGCGAACTCGTCATTGAGCCCGCAACACTGCTGCTCTATAACCTGCTTTTGCAAGTCAAACGACAGTCCACCAGGCGTCCTTGTTTAAAATTGCGCAATTATGTAAGCACTTTGCTTTACCATTATGGGCCTGATCTGCTCTCATGACAAAATATAATCTAAAATATACTCAAAGTTGCCTGCAATAATATTAATAGTCGCAGTTGCCTGAAAACGAAGAGTACGTAGACATCACGCACGCGACATGACACAAATGGGCTACAATGAGTCTCCATGGGTGTGCGTGCCTGCATGGAGGAGACTTCTCTGAGACTTCCATGAGTGATCACGCAAAGCATCATGGAACAGGGCTGGCGTCAGTCCGAGCGGCCCATACATTGCAGATGGCAGGCCTGTGCCAGGTAGATAGACGACCATGCAACAGTTATGTTTTCAACTGTCTATTAAAGGACTGCTAACCTGACCTGCGTACTTTCTTATAGGAAGCACAACATGTGCTAATTAAGAACACGATTGCCTATTACGTAGAGGTGCGTATGGTGGTTTCATCCGCTCTTTGACCAGACTGGAGGTAATGCCCTTCTTTGTTGTAGGCCTTGGTACAATGAACCTCTCCCAAACCATGAGCCCCACACTCACGCTTCTTCAACACGAGTGTAGCTCTAACGCGATCGAGTGCCATTCGCTATGACTCATGGTGGCGTCGTGATGAGCCGCTGACGCTCTTGCGACCCTTCGCCTGCTTATGTCACGCGCGATATAGGATGCGACTCCTTCAAGGCGCCTGCTCTGCCCTTCCATTTCTGCAAAAAGAGTCGCTATCGGCAGCGTCTCTCCGAGCCGATAGATGCTACATGATCATCCCATAACTGCAAACTTACGGTACTTGTGCACTGGGTGTCGAAGCGGGCATCTCCCCCTTTCCCCGATTGGTGAACCTGCGTTACCTCAGGTTCCTTTGCTGTCCAACCTACCGCTCAACACATATGCTGCCTCCCTTCCTGGATTAGAAACTTCCTGCCTCCGAGAGAGCCGGCAATGACCTTCTTCTTCCAACCAAATTAACCAATGCACTCGTATCCTTGACGCTCATTCCATTGCACGCATCCTATAAGGCCAAAATTCAAGGAGCATTACAATGTCGTCACTACGTATTTTACCATTCGCCCCCATCGTCCCGTCTCATAACACCCTTGACCCTTACACCCTCGTTTCACTCAGCAACCAGCATACATTATTTATGAGTATCTTAGTGTATCCAGAAGAATAAAAAGGAACTCTTCTTTGGCAAATTTGCGTAATATCAAACCTGGTGATCATGTTATATATATACATGTATCTAGCTGTATGAAACGAGCCCCTTGTCTCGTGATGTTACGTACCATTTCTGAGCCGGCGAAATCTACAGTCTTCCAACGCGCCAAGCTCAGCCTTCAAAAACGTACTGATCATAATGAACATCAATAAACTGGGATACCAATATTATCACATTAGTACCAGATATAGAGCTGAAAAGCATCTATTGTCTTTTAAGAAGAATATTCCACACCCAATGAGCTTTCCTAATTTTTGTAGTTGTCAAATGCTGCTCCAGAATAATGTGTGTACGGTAGAGAAGGTCCAGGAGGCTATAAACCCCAGTGAACACAGGTCCGCCGAGTACCTAAGTGACAACCAGTCACGTTAAACGACCACCTTGCGCGAACACTACCCCTCCCACTGCGACCTCGATCATAATACTGACGAATCAACCGTGTCCGCCTACCTGAAATAACGCAAACAACCGCTTCCGCCTGTCCCAGGTCTCGCAGTGTCTACCCGAAAGTCACCGCATTGGGTTGGGAAGGAGGGGGGGGTTAACGAACACTTTACATTCACCAGGCCCACAACAATATATAACTCGCAATCCTCTGCATGACAAACCCTTTAAGAATACGAAAGATGATACGTGGATAAATCATGACACACATTCTCTCCATATGTTGTGCCACTCCTAAGTCCAAACCCACTGGACCGACAGCAGTTGAAACATTGTGTGCTGCCACTCAAGCGTATGTGTATAGGGGAATTGTTCCAAGTTGAGGATAGCTCACCCTCCACAATTTAAAGCCCTCACAAACAAGATCCTCCAATTCCCCACCTTACGGCATGTTCTTCGACAGTACTAATTTAGATCTAAACACCATAACTTGAATTAAAAATAAGTCGAATGATCGATTGACTATACATTACACCGAACAACAGGACAGTACTTGGAAGTTAAAAAAAAAACTTTGAGCCAAACAACCCTAATATAAACCAATACACGTCATTTCCAAATTCAATACACCGCGTAACAAATATCAAAGGTTTTTTAAGACACTGACATTAATAATGAATTACCCAAAAAAATGGACGATACTGAGCAATGCGAGGAAGCATTACAGCCCAGAAACCTCCAGAAAGCCATGGGGCCTCGTGGCACCCATACTCCCCGTCCTTTAACAAGGTTTTCAGGACAGTCCATACTTACTTTATTCGCTATACAAACGCATTTCAAACAAGATGACAGAGCCACTGGCCACCCTGTCACATTTGGCATGCCTTTCTATGAGAATGGCAGTAAGGCTAAGAATTTTTAAAACCAATAACAATCCACACTGCCAACTGACAAGACCAATATAACCAAATTTAGCCAGCCTTGCGCACACATGCTGTGAAAAGAAAAAAGACCGAGCAAAGATCGAAGTACATTCGATCTAGGAAAAGTACTCCATATCTTCTTTAAGTCTCCTACGAGCAGATAATGATTAGAGAGGAGAATTTACGTTTACCCCAACTTACTTCCGTAGAATATCTCTCAGTAGTTTGATTTACGTTCTGTAATCAACAAGTTTTTCCAAGCTACAGCGTATCCGATATGTCATCAATATTTGCCGAGTTTGCTCTTGAGGTATATCGGTAGTCAACGCTACTACTTCGACGGTTGTTTACCTCTCTCGAGCGCAGATAACAAAGAAGCGAAAGAGTAACGTGATATGTACGTTAGCATGAGCGACGAACTAACCACCAAATATCTCATAACCGAACCATATGAGAAGTAGTCAAAACATAAGGTTGGACAAAAAAAAAAAGTAAATAAAAATCGGGTTCTGAAACAGTTGAATGATTGTGACAAACGTATATCCACTTTAACTGCATATTAAGTAAAATTACTACTGATACTCTGCATCATTCCTTTCTCAAACACACCCCCCCACATGGTCGCGCAGAGCGCGGGTTATGGTAGTATTATATAAAAAGGAGTTGTGTGGTTGTGAGCTCAAATCGGACTTTGGTAAAGAATTTTAAGTGAAGCTTTTCAAATGACCTATGACCCGGACCATAATGATAATGTCACCTCGAAGTCGACTGACGACCCGTCACGGTATACGTAATTGTTTTTTTACATCTCCGTACACTCGCTAAAGTGAACCTATTAGTCGCCAAGCTGGTTCCAATGTATGTTGTCATGTCCACATCCAAGATTGGTACGATGCCCTACCTGTTACAATTGTTACTACCGTTTTTTGTTTGTTTGTTTGTTTTATAATGTTGAAGCTCCAGTCAAGGACTAAAAATAGTCATTTGAGGCCAGGCCTTAACCTAAAAGAACTGCATTGATAGAAAAGTAAGAAAAGAGAGAATAGTCTAGAGTTTTTAGACAGTAAAAAAAAAAAAAATCTGCTTTTTCAACAAGGGGTTTGGGAAGAGTGTGGAAAGAAAAGAGTTCAAAGGTTTGAGTGGAGGAAGAAACAAACAATCTCGTAACGGCCCCATCCTTGAATTGCCAATGGCCACACAATTAACATGTGATGTATGGCTTGTCAAGTATTCCTTATCTCGCTTATGGTGGAGATACACAAGCAGCAAGTTTATTTGCGACAGAAACCAAAGAATATCTGCCAGAAAAGAAGAGAGACACAACTATGCGGCGTTAATTGAGCGGGTCGAGTTTGGAGGTCACAATGGTAGAGTTGACAAGTCGATAACTTTGGATTCAATTCTGTACAGTAAGTAGTGGAGCGGAACCTCGTCTAGATGTGAGAGTAGTTACTCTATACAAGGACGAATTCCAATCCTTATATAGTCGGAAGCAACTTTCAGAGGAGAAGAATCTCGACATGCTGAACAGGGACTCCTATTTCTTCGAGGCAGACTTAACTACTGGCGTAATGTGTGGATTCCAGGCATAATTGATGTCAGAAGTGATACCTAGTAGGTTTATTGTGTCAACATGGGTAATTGTAGAGCTTGTCAAGGAGATTGGAGAGTGAGAGAAGTTTTAGAGAGAAAGATGAGAAGAAATTAGTTTTAGAAAATTAAACTTAACTTGATACCTGCCCCACTGGATATCTATCTAAATCCAATTTAAAAGGTGGCTGTGAATGAAACGAGACGTAGATCGAGTGAGGACGATGGGGGCAATGGGAAGACATGGAATGAATGTAATGGTTGAGTCATAGCATACGAGTGCATTTGGTTATTTGTGGAAGAAAGAAGGTCATTGATAAAAATAAGGAAGATGTGTTGGAGACAGACGGAACCCTGAGGTACACCGCTGTTGATCGGGAAGGGGGAGATGCTGAACCATCAACAATTATGGAGAGAGAGCGGCGGAGAGAAAGCTCGATATGAGAGAGCAGCAGAGTGAAAGGAGGAAAGCCGAAAGAGGGAAGCTTGGATATCAGACCACTGATGCCAAACGCTGTCAAGGCTTTTAGATATTCAGGCCACAACAAAGGATCCCCAAAAGTCTCTCAAAGAAGAGGCCCAAACATTCGTAATGCTAAGAAAGGATATCTCTGTAGATCTTGCCTTGGCGAAAGCCATATTTGTGTCAGAAGAGGACTTGAAGATTTCAATGCTTGAAAATAGGAGTTGAGAAGATGTTCAAAGACTTTGGAAAGAGTTAGAAGTCAGAACAATAGGACGGGTATAGAAGGTTGAACGATCACCCTTTTTTGTATACCTGTCGAGGCTCTGTGAGAGCCAACACCAACAATGCACAGCAAGAGAGAGCATGAGACAAAGAGGGGCGGGCATGGAAGGAAAAACATTGGAACAGAGACCATTAGGAGATCTGTGGAAGGGAGAGGATGGACGGGGAACATGGGGAATACCAAGATGGACATTACAGGAACTTTTCAGGAAGAAAGCAGGAATTTGAAGGAGGTGGGCTTGGGTGGATTATCGGGTAGAAAAGATCCGAGGATTTGGATGGAGGATGATAAGGGTGGTGGGAACAGCTGTTTTGAAGGCTGGAGGAAGAATAGGATGAATAGAGTGAGAGTTTATTCAAAGGCGGGAAAAAGAGGAATGAAAGGAAGGTGGAGCAGTGATTCGGATTTTTGCGTTGTTTTTACCAGAAGGGAGTTGTTGGCAGACCTGAGCCACCCTGCGGAAGGAAATGTTGGGACAAATCGCAGAGAGAGCAGGGGGAGCAAGGTTGGAGAGAGACAGTAGAAGACAGAAAGACACCGACCAACCTGTGGTGATTGAGTGAGGCCCAAAGACAGCCTCATTGCGGGAGATGCAAAGATCCGGAAATGCCTTGGTTTCCACAGCGTTGAAGCCGAGAAAGGTGGAGGCTAGGAGCACCAGCCCAGAGGGGGGAGAGCAGTACGCCATCAGGCTGCGGACAAAAGCTTTGTAAGTGGTCAGGAGCTCAGGTGTGTGCCGAGAAGGACTTTGCATGACGGGGATCCCAGTCGCACTGGCCTTTGGGAGGCGAGGTTTGAAATTGTGGCTTCCCAGAAGTGCATGCAGATAGTGAGACCCAGAAGCTGAAAAAAGACTTCTTCCAGAGGATTGTTGAGAAAGTGGATGGGGGTTCTAAACGGGTCCTTTCCTGAGAGACTCATGAGAGTGTGAGATTTGTCCGGATTGAAAGACAAATGTTCCACGTGTTGGACCAGTTTGTGATTTTGTCCAGATCGCAGTGAGCGAAGAAGCTGCTGCTGGCCAGTTTGAGAATGACGATGGTACGCAGAGGGTGGAGTCATCACAAAGAGAAGAGGATTTTCCAGAGTCGCAGAGATCATTGATGAAAACCAGAAAAAGAACAGGACCCAGAACGCTACCTTGAGGAACTCCAGCCTGGACAGGAAAGAGGGCCACACGTTGACTGCGATAGGAAGGAAGTCTGCGAGCCATAGAGGGGAGATGGACCTATGGATATCATCGGAAGAGAGTTGTAGCAGGGCAGGGTGCCAGACTGTGTCAAAGCACGTGATTATGTCCAGGGATATGGCTCGGTTTCCTCTGCTGCATTGAGGACCTCCATCCATTGTTGGCGAGAGCAGAAGCAGTATATCCAGGGTAGAGTTGACCTGGTCTGAAACCAAAATGATGATCGGAAATCAAGCCATTGGAGGAAAAGAGAAAAGATTACGTCTGAAGCGATGATGGATTCCATTAACCTTGCTAATATGACTGGGAGAAAGGGATATAAGCCTCCTGGCTAGGGCCCAGTGGGACCAACCTTACCCCACCTTCGACAATTTTTCACTGATACCAACAGTGTTCACATATATCCCAAGATCAGAAAAAAAATGTTCCAGAAAAAATAACCTTTGCACTATGCTTTTATTAGCTTTTTCCAATTTTTGCATGTTAATTAAGCTACCAAGCAATCTACTTCATCTGACAACAAAGGAATATGTTCACTTTTATTCCTTGACCTCCCAAACATATGTTGCTGCATTCCTCATTTACAGAATTTCCATGACCAAGAAAGTTGGATAATTTACGAAAAATGAGAATTTCCTAATGGCGATCCTAATTAGCCATATTCAATGCGATTTAAAAATTATTTCCACTACTTTTAACTCCAACAGAAAAATAGTTACGTTTCCCCTTAAACACAACAGACATAATAAGTCGCAGTTGTTATAATCAGGGCCCAGGGAATTAATTCTATTGATTAATCTATTTCGCATGATTTTCGAATGATTTCATTGTGCTTTGATTAATGCTAATAGCCCTAATTAAAAAAAATTCAAAACTTTATTATTGTTTTAGCCAACCTGGCTTGTACTGGCAACAACTTAATAATGTTTTTTTACAAAAAAACTGACATGTGTGTAATTACAAGGAAAGAAAATGGAAATTCTTGCATTTTTGTGGGAATTATTGTCTTCAAGTCAACTTTAATTAATATGCCAAATGAGCTAACTAGCATAACAAATATTATTTTAATTACTAAATGTATTAAGCTTTAATTTGACACCAATTTTTGATTTATTGTTTATATTTGACCAGAGATATTGACATTTTGCCGATCTTTGTAGATTCGTCTATTTTTGATGGTTGCCATGGAAAACAGCTTAATAAAAGCAATAGTGCAAATGAGTTATTTTTCTCGGAACATCTTTTTTCTGATACTTGGAATATATATGAACCACTGTGTATCAGTGAAAAATTGTCCGGGGGGGGGGGCAAGGTAGGCCACTGGCCCCCGCCTATCCATTCCTGCCAATAATAACCTACACTAAGTACGTATTCAGCAGAGATGGGCATTGCTCGCAGGAGAGGCTAGAGTCAGCCTTGCAGGAGAGAAGTCGAGAAAAGAATTTTCGTTAAACGCAGTCAGTCAGTATTGATGTGAAATGCAAACTGGCGTTTACGAGCAAGTCAATGAAAGACAGAAGTGGTCTGGGTGAAGGAAAAGAGTGAATGTTCACAATATGTGGCTCGCGCATGAAAACCCAAGTTGGCAGGGTGAAAATTGTGTAGATGTAAAGTAACTGGATCCATGGAAGTGAGGAATAAAATCCAAAGTATTGAGAGTGTAGAGGTCATTGAGCGATACTAGGGATAAGGGCTCATGATAGTGGGGTGGGGGAGGCAGGCAGTGGTCAATCAAGTAGTCAACAGTGGTCCGATCAAAAACTGTGGGTACGAAACCAGGAGGCCGCAATTCAAGGTGGTTCGACATACGCCAGAGCACTTCAGGCTCAACCTAAAATGGGTAGGGAGGATCCTAGAGTGTGAGAGATTGGGAGGGGGAGAGGGGGAGGGATGCGGGGGGGGGCGCTGGGGGGGGATGGGGGGGAGCGGGAAGGAAAGTATGTTTTCAACCTTTTGGATACATTTCTTTCAAGCATAATACTGATATTGGGGAAAGTTGGTTCGTGATGCACGACAGATGGGCCCGTCTATGCGTGGTTGAAAGTCAGAGGGATTTCAAGCCCATGCTGAAAGCTTGTCACCAAACGACGCCACCGCGATGTCCATGTGTTTTCATACACGAGATCGGCCTTAAGCACTTAAGGTATATCCCCCGAATTTGTTATCATGCTTGAGACATTAATCAAAATAGTTAATTTCGTCAAACATCATCGCCCTGAATACTGGCGGCTGTATCAACACGGTCTGTGAAGATCTCGGCTCCGACCACACCTGTCTCATCTACCACACAGAGCGTTGCTGCTCTCCTGGGGGAATACGCAGAGGCGTCTCTTTTTGAATGAGGGATGACTCTTCGATTTTCCGAGAAAGAAGCACGATTTCAAAAAAGATCATGGAGGAACGAGGAGTTTATCTCAAGGTTGAGCCTACCTGTCGACATTTTTGGGGTCTTCAAACACTTAAACCTGTCGTTCCAAGGGCGCCAACTGCACTGTCTCAGACTTCATCCTAAGCTGGGAGCGTTTGTCCGGAAGTTGCGACCTCTGGATCAAGACGTGGAGAAGCAAACTGCTTACGGCAATTCGAACTCCTGACGTACCCTTGAGAGCGAGCCCCAATGATGAGATTTCCCAAGAATCGCGTCCATCACTCTCACATACTCAAGTACTGCGAGTTGATTGCAGTACTCCCAGACATTACATGTTGTGCCTCATAGCCAATCACGTTTTCCGTTGAAAGCCAGCGATCTGCCCCTGTCGGACCGGGGAACAAGAGGAGCCATAGATATCCGGCTGATGAGAACAGCCAAAGACGGAAAAACACATATAGAATGCCTTCCTAATGAACTTCTGGGTCACCAATGGCTCCTCGTACGCATCATTAGCCCGTGCACCTGTTCCCCCCAGCTCACTGATCTTTCTCCTCTACGTGGGGAGTGCGAAGAGGGGTTCCAGCCATATGACGTCAAGTCAAAGAGCCAGAAACTATCCTTGACTGGCGACCCGGGCATGATTTCCGATGTTCCTGTGAGCAAAGTGTATGAGCCCCGCATCGACAGCTGGTGAGAAGAAACAGATAGACCTCTGCACTTCAAATTTGTTCTTGCGTTGACATTACTTCGATTTAGTGCAGATATCCGCTGACTCACTGCTGAAAGAACGATGCGGCAATAAATTGAAAGTATTGTTGCTTTTACATCTTCTTTGTTGTTAAAGGTTGTGAATATTGATTCATTAAGAATTGTGTTTGGAACCAAGGTGGTACGAACGGCGACGGTATGTGGACGACGTCGCAAGTGGTACAATGGTCAGAGTCAGAAAAAGGTTGGGAACCACTTGATCCTGGACAATGGAAGCCCGTAGGACTTTCAGAAAGGAGAAGATGGCCCAACCTATATATTAGTATATAGAATATCTACATATTGTGCAAGTAGGACGGAAAATACTGGATGTTGACCAATTATCAGAGCCGTGTCAACATAGCGGCCATTTGTGAATTCCAAAATGTAGCCATGAGTCTATCTCTGCTGCAGGCATTTCTTTAATGATATACAATTATTGCCTCGCATATT
The DNA here is from genome assembly GCA_035128595.1 of Eptatretus atami. Classification (NCBI taxonomy): domain Eukaryota; kingdom Metazoa; phylum Chordata; class Myxini; order Myxiniformes; family Myxinidae; genus Eptatretus; species Eptatretus atami. The sequence continues at coordinate 76,486,741 of CM068967.1, forward strand.
TAAAAATATCAATTTTTATCCCATAATATTCATGAACATGAATAGGGAAGAGACACTTATGAATTAATTGTGATGGCAGTATTTAGAAATATTATAAGGTCATTTTGAAATTTCAAAATAGGCCCATTATAAATGCAGTCCTGTGGTTATTTATTTAAATATTTTGCGTAATCCATTTTGAAGATAGAAGGTATATTTTTTTCTTATTT
>CM068967.1:76486974-76506848 GCA_035128595.1 Eptatretus atami
CTAAGAAACTTTGGGATGCTACTTCTAACAGACAATAATATATTAAATAAATTGGCCCTTTTGAGTATCCATAACAAATAATTAGCTATAGAGGGCAGCATCTGGGTTACAAGGCTGTGGCCTATCACATAACAGACTCAATATCAATTAACACAAGTATGCGGAATCCCCTTGCACATGTGAAGACAAAGGATGAGTCGACGGCTTATTTAGCAGAGAAGATTCTGCAGCACGCTGCTTTGAACAGAAAGCGTGTTGTCGTTGCATGGCGTGACAGAGCAGAAAGTTCACATAGGAGCGTTGACTTATTAAGTAGTTTCCAAGAAGAGGCAGATACCAAGCTCATGCTACATGCTGTTGATGCCACCAACAACGGTGCTACCTCATTGGCTGCCACCAAGTTACATAATAGTGTCTGCTGCAAGATTGTATCGGGAAATAGATTCTCAATTGAGGTAGCACCGTTGTTGGTGGCATCAACAGCATGTAGCATGAGCTTGGTATCTGCCTCTTCTTGGAAACTACTTAATAAGTCAACGCTCCTATGTGAACTTTCTGCCTCTGTCACGCCATGCAACGACACACGCTTTCTTGTTCAAGCAGCGTGCTGCAGAATCTTCTCTGCTACATAAGTAGCGTCGACTCATCCTTTTGTGTTCTTTCAATGTGCAGGGGATTTCCCGCATTCACTTGTGGTTAATTGATATTGAGTTCTGTTAGTTGTGATGAAGCCCAGCCTTGTAACCCAGATCTGCCTCTATAGGCTAATCTATTTGTTGAATGCGTTACTTCAAAAGGGCAACTTCTTTAAGTAGTATTATGCTCTGCTCAGAATGAGTTAGCATCCCAAAATAGTTTCTAGACATATAGAAAAAAATATACCTCTAATCTTCAAATGGATTAGAATGAATATTTAAATAAATAACACAGGCTGCATTTAAATGTGAGCCTATTTTGAAATTTCAAAATGACCTTATTAATCATTTCTAAATACTGCCATCAACAATAATTCATAATGTCTCTCCCTATTCATGTTTCACTACATATTATGGGGATAAAAATTGATATTTTTAAATATGGGAGGCAATAATTGCTATTCATTAAAGAAATCGTGCACAGATGATAGATGCCAGCCATTTTGGATTCACAAATGGCCTGCCTATTTGACACGTGCTCTCATAATGGAAATCATTTATTTTCCGTTCCTACTGCCGACCATAGTGCTAGACTACCTATATACTAAATAAGGTTGGCATCTTCTCTCTTGCCATGAAAGTCCTACGGGCTTCCATTGGTCCAGGACAAGTGGTTCCAACTTTTTTGACTTCTGACAGTACCACTTGACGTCGTCCAACATACCGTCCGCCGTCGTATCCACCTTGGTTCCATAACACATTATTCTTTATGAATCAATTATTCACAACGTTTTAACAACATGAGATTTAAAAGGAACAATACTTCAATTCTAGGCTTGCCTACTTTTAGCATGAGGATGCAATCTTGCACTAAATCGAAGATAATGTCAACCAAGAACCAAAATTTGAAGTGCGAGTGCTCATCTGTTTTCTTCCACCAGCCTGTTCGACTGCGGGGCTCATACGACTTGACTCAAGGAACATCGGAAATATGCCCTGGTCGCTGGCAGCAAGGATAGTTTCTGGGCTCTTTGACTTGACGGTCATCCATGGGCTGGAAACCCCTTGCTTCGCACTCCCACGTAGAGGAGACAAATTCAGTAGCTGGGGGGAACAGCGTGCACGGGCTAATGATGGCAGTACGAGGAGCCATGGTGACGCAGACATTCATTAGGAGATGCATTATTGTGTTTTTCGTCTTTGGCTGTCTCATCAGCCTGGATATCTATGAGCTCCTCTTGTTCCCGCGTCCCGACAGGCAGATCGCTTGGCTTTCCAACGGAAAACGATTGGCTATGTAGGCACAACATGTAATGTCTGGGAGTAACTGCAATCAAACTCCCAGTCTTGAGTAGTGGAGAGTGAATGGACGCGATTCTTGGGAAAATCTCTCATTGGGCTCGCTCTCAAGGGTAGTCAGGAGTTCGAACATTGCGTAAGCGTTTGCTTCTCCACGTCTTGATCCAGAGGTCCTACTTCCGGAAAACGCTCCCAGCTTCAGAGATGAAGTCTGAGACCAGTGCAAGTTGGGGCCCTTGGAACGACAGGTTTAAGTGTTTGAAGACCCCAAAAATGTGTCTGACAGGTAGGCTCACCTTGAGATAAACTCCTCGTCCTCCAGATCTTTTTTGAAATCGTGCTTCTTTCTCGTGAGAAATACGAGAGTCATCCCTCATTCAAAAGAGACGCCTCTGCGTATTCCCCAGGAGAGCCTAGCAACCTCTGTGTGGTAGATGAGACAGGTGTGGTCGGAGCCGAGATCTTCACGAGCCGTGTTGAACAGCCGCCAGTATTCAGGGCGTGATTATTGACGAAATTAACTATTTTGATTAATCGTCTCAAGCATGATAACAAATTCGGGGGATGTACCTTAAGTGCTAAGGCCGATCTGTGTATGAAACAATGACATCGCGGTGGCGCTTTGGGACACAGCTTTCACTGGGCTTGAAATCCCTCTGACTTTCAAACCGCGCATAGACGGAGCCCCATCTGTCGTGTCATCGCGAACCAACTTTCCCCAATTCAGTTATTATGCTTGAAAGAAATTTATCCAAAAGGTTGATAAACATACTTTCCTTCCCGTCCCCCCCTCCCCCCCAGCGCCCCCCCACTCCCTCCCCCCCCCCCCCTCTCCCCTCTACATTCTACTCTAGGATTCCCTACCTATTTAAAGGCTTTGAGCCCGAAGTGCTCTGCCGTGATCCGAACCACCTGGACAGTCGGCCCTCCTCGTTTGTCTACCCACACGTTTTGTCGGACCACTGTTTGATCTTGTGATCCATCTCCTGCCTCCCCTCACCCCTACTATCATAGCCTCTATACTCCCAGATCGCTCTATGACCACATTCTCTCAATACTTTTGGATTTTATTCCTCATTCCATTCCATTTACTTTACAATGCTACACAATTTCACCCTGCCAATTGGGTTTTCTGGAGCCACCATATTGTGGAACATTCACTTCTTTCCGTTACGCTGACCACTTCGTCTTTTCATTGACTGCTCGCTGAAACGCCAGTATTGCATTTCACAATCAATACGGTGACTGACTGCGTTTAAACGAAAAATTCTTTTCTCGACTTCTCTCCTGCAAGGTGACTCTTGCCTCTCCTGCGAGCAACTGCCTCCATCTCTGGCTGAACGTATAGTTAGGTTATTATTGGCAGGAATGGATAGGCGGGGGCCAGTGGCCTACCTTGCCCCCCCCCCCGGACAATTTTTCACTGATACACAGTGGTTCATATATATTCCAAGTATCAGAAAAAAGATGTTCCGAGAAAAATAACTCATTTGCACTATTGCTTTTATTAAGCTGTTTTCCATGGCAACCATCAAAAATAGACGAATCTACAAAGATCGGCAAAATGTCAATATCTCTGGTCAAATATAAACAATAAATCAAAAATTGGTGTCAAATTAAAGCTTAATACATTTAGTAATTAAAATAATATTTGTTATGCTAGTTAGCTCATTTGGCATATTAATTAAAGTTGACTTGAAGACAATAATTCCCACAAAAATGCAAGAATTTCCATTTTCTTTCCTTGTAATTACACACATGTCAGTTTTTTTGTAAAAAAACATTATTAAGTTGTTGCCAGTACAAGCCAGGTTGGCTAAAACAATAATAAAGTTTTGAATTTTTTTTAATTAGGGCTATTAGCATTAATCAAAGCACAATGAAATCATTCGAAAATCATGCGAAATAGATTAATCAATAGAATTAATTCCCTGGGCCCTGATTATAACAACTGCGACTTATTATGTCTGTTGTGTTTAAGGGGAAACGTAACTATTTTTCTGTTGGAGTTAAAAGTAGTGGAAATAATTTTTAAATCGCATTGAATATGGCTAATTAGGATCGCCATTAGGAAATTCTCATTTTTCGTAAATTATCCAACTTTCTTGGTCATGGAAATTCTGTAAATGAGGAATGCAGCAACATATGTTTGGGAGGTCAAGGAATAAAAGTGAACATATTCCTTTGTTGTCAGATGAAGTAGATTGCTTGGTAGCTTAATTAACATGCAAAAATTGGAAAAAGCTAATAAAAGCATAGTGCAAAGGTTATTTTTTCTGGAACATTTTTTTTCTGATCTTGGGATATATGTGAACACTGTTGGTATCAGTGAAAAATTGTCGAAGGTGGGGTAAGGTTGGTCCCACTGGGCCCTAGCCAGGAGGCTTATATCCCTTTCTCCCAGTCATATTAGCAAGGTTAATGGAATCCATCATCGCTTCAGACGTAATCTTTTCTCTTTTCCTCCAATGGCTTGATTTCCGATCATCATTTTGGTTTCAGACCAGGTCAACTCTACCCTGGATATACTGCTTCTGCTCTCGCCAACAATGGATGGAGGTCCTCAATGCAGCAGAGGAAACCGAGCCATATCCCTGGACATAATCACGTGCTTTGACACAGTCTGGCACCCTGCCCTGCTACAACTCTCTTCCGATGATATCCATAGGTCCATCTCCCCTCTATGGCTCGCAGACTTCCTTCCTATCGCAGTCAACGTGTGGCCCTCTTTCCTGTCCAGGCTGGAGTTCCTCAAGGTAGCGTTCTGGGTCCTGTTCTTTTTCTGGTTTTCATCAATGATCTCTGCGACTCTGGAAAATCCTCTTCTCTTTGTGATGACTCCACCCTCTGCGTACCATCGTCATTCTCAAACTGGCCAGCAGCAGCTTCTTCGCTCACTGCGATCTGGACAAAATCACAAACTGGTCCAACACGTGGAACATTTGTCTTTCAATCCGGACAAATCTCACACTCTCATGAGTCTCTCAGGAAAGGACCCGTTTAGAACCCCCATCCACTTTCTCAACAATCCTCTGGAAGAAGTCTTTTTTCAGCTTCTGGGTCTCACTATCTGCATGCACTTCTGGGAAGCCACAATTTCAAACCTCGCCTCCCAAAGGCCAGTGCGACTGGGATCCCCGTCATGCAAAGTCCTTCTCGGCACACACCTGAGCTCCTGACCACTTACAAAGCTTTTGTCCGCAGCCTGATGGCGTACTGCTCTCCCCCCTCTGGGCTGGTGCTCCTAGCCTCCACCTTTCTCGGCTTCAACGCTGTGGAAACCAAGGCATTTCCGGATCTTTGCATCTCCCGCAATGAGGCTGTCTTTGGGCCTCACTCAATCACCACAGGTTGGTCGGTGTCTTTCTGTCTTCTACTGTCTCTCTCCAACCTTGCTCCCCCTGCTCTCTCTGCGATTTGTCCCAACATTTCCTTCCGCAGGGTGGCTCAGGTCTGCCAACAACTCCCTTCTGGTAAAAACAACGCAAAAATCCGAATCACTGCTCCACCTTCCTTTCATTCCTCTTTTTCCCGCCTTTGAATAAACTCTCACTCTATTCATCCTATTCTTCCTCCAGCCTTCAAAACAGCTGTTCCCACCACCCTTATCATCCTCCATCCAAATCCTCGGATCTTTTCTACCCGATAATCCACCCAAGCCCACCTCCTTCAAATTCCTGCTTTCTTCCTGAAAAGTTCCTGTAATGTCCATCTTGGTATTCCCCATGTTCCCCGTCCATCCTCTCCCTTCCACAGATCTCCTAATGGTCTCTGTTCCAATGTTTTTCCTTCCATGCCCGCCCCTCTTTGTCTCATGCTCTCTCTTGCTGTGCATTGTTGGTGTTGGCTCTCACAGAGCCTCGACAGGTATACAAAAAAGGGTGATCGTTCAACCTTCTATACCCGTCCTATTGTTCTGACTTCTAACTCTTTCCAAAGTCTTTGAACATCTTCTCAACTCCTATTTTCAAGCATTGAAATCTTCAAGTCCTCTTCTGACACAAATATGGCTTTCGCCAAGGCAAGATCTACAGAGATATCCTTTCTTAGCATTACGAATGTTTGGGCCTCTTCTTTGAGAGACTTTTGGGGATCCTTTGTTGTGGCCTGAATATCTAAAAGCCTTGACAGCGTTTGGCATCAGTGGTCTGATATCCAAGCTTCCCTCTTTCGGCTTTCCTCCTTTCACTCTGCTGCTCTCTCATATCGAGCTTTCTCTCCGCCGCTCTCTCTCCATAATTGTTGATGGTTCAGCATCTCCCCCTTCCCGATCAACAGCGGTGTACCTCAGGGTTCCGTCTGTCTCCAACACATCTTCCTTATTTTTATCAATGACCTTCTTTCTTCCACAAATAACCAAATGCACTCGTATGCTATGACTCAACCATTACATTCATTCCATGTCTTCCCATTGCCCCCATCGTCCTCACTCGATCTACGTCTCGTTTCATTCACAGCCACCTTTTAAATTGGATTTAGATAGATATCCAGTGGGGCAGGTATCAAGTTAAGTTTAATTTTCTAAAACTAATTTCTTCTCATCTTTCTCTCTAAAACTTCTCTCACTCTCCAATCTCCTTGACAAGCTCTACAATTACCCATGTTGACACAATAAACCTACTAGGTATCACTTCTGACATCAATTATGCCTGGAATCCACACATTACGCCAGTAGTTAAGTCTGCCTCGAAGAAATAGGAGTCCCTGTTCAGCATGTCGAGATTCTTCTCCTCTGAAAGTTGCTTCCGACTATATAAGGATTGGAATTCGTCCTTGTATAGAGTAACTACTCTCACATCTAGACGAGGTTCCGCTCCACTACTTACTGTACAGAATTGAATCCAAAGTTATCGACTTGTCAACTCTACCATTGTGACCTCCAAACTCGACCCGCTCAATTAACGCCGCATAGTTGTGTCTCTCTTCTTTTCTGGCAGATATTCTTTGGTTTCTGTCGCAAATAAACTTGCTGCTTGTGTATCTCCACCATAAGCGAGATAAGGAATACTTGACAAGCCATACATCACATGTTAATTGTGTGGCCATTGGCAATTCAAGGATGGGGCCGTTACGAGATTGTTTGTTTCTTCCTCCACTCAAACCTTTGAACTCTTTTCTTTCCACACTCTTCCCAAACCCCTTGTTGAAAAAGCAGATTTTTTTTTTTTTTACTGTCTAAAAACTCTAGACTATTCTCTCTTTTCTTACTTTTCTATCAATGCAGTTCTTTTAGGTTAAGGCCTGGCCTCAAATGACTATTTTTAGTCCTTGACTGGAGCTTCAACATTATAAAACAAACAAACAAACAAAAAACGGTAGTAACAATTGTAACAGGTAGGGCATCGTACCAATCTTGGATGTGGACATGACAACATACATTGGAACCAGCTTGGCGACTAATAGGTTCACTTTAGCGAGTGTACGGAGATGTAAAAAAACAATTACGTATACCGTGACGGGTCGTCAGTCGACTTCGAGGTGACATTATCATTATGGTCCGGGTCATAGGTCATTTGAAAAGCTTCACTTAAAATTCTTTACCAAAGTCCGATTTGAGCTCACAACCACACAACTCCTTTTTATATAATACTACCATAACCCGCGCTCTGCGCGACCATGTGGGGGGGTGTGTTTGAGAAAGGAATGATGCAGAGTATCAGTAGTAATTTTACTTAATATGCAGTTAAAGTGGATATACGTTTGTCACAATCATTCAACTGTTTCAGAACCCGATTTTTATTTACTTTTTTTTTTTGTCCAACCTTATGTTTTGACTACTTCTCATATGGTTCGGTTATGAGATATTTGGTGGTTAGTTCGTCGCTCATGCTAACGTACATATCACGTTACTCTTTCGCTTCTTTGTTATCTGCGCTCGAGAGAGGTAAACAACCGTCGAAGTAGTAGCGTTGACTACCGATATACCTCAAGAGCAAACTCGGCAAATATTGATGACATATCGGATACGCTGTAGCTTGGAAAAACTTGTTGATTACAGAACGTAAATCAAACTACTGAGAGATATTCTACGGAAGTAAGTTGGGGTAAACGTAAATTCTCCTCTCTAATCATTATCTGCTCGTAGGAGACTTAAAGAAGATATGGAGTACTTTTCCTAGATCGAATGTACTTCGATCTTTGCTCGGTCTTTTTTCTTTTCACAGCATGTGTGCGCAAGGCTGGCTAAATTTGGTTATATTGGTCTTGTCAGTTGGCAGTGTGGATTGTTATTGGTTTTAAAAATTCTTAGCCTTACTGCCATTCTCATAGAAAGGCATGCCAAATGTGACAGGGTGGCCAGTGGCTCTGTCATCTTGTTTGAAATGCGTTTGTATAGCGAATAAAGTAAGTATGGACTGTCCTGAAAACCTTGTTAAAGGACGGGGAGTATGGGTGCCACGAGGCCCCATGGCTTTCTGGAGGTTTCTGGGCTGTAATGCTTCCTCGCATTGCTCAGTATCGTCCATTTTTTTGGGTAATTCATTATTAATGTCAGTGTCTTAAAAAACCTTTGATATTTGTTACGCGGTGTATTGAATTTGGAAATGACGTGTATTGGTTTATATTAGGGTTGTTTGGCTCAAAGTTTTTTTTTTAACTTCCAAGTACTGTCCTGTTGTTCGGTGTAATGTATAGTCAATCGATCATTCGACTTATTTTTAATTCAAGTTATGGTGTTTAGATCTAAATTAGTACTGTCGAAGAACATGCCGTAAGGTGGGGAATTGGAGGATCTTGTTTGTGAGGGCTTTAAATTGTGGAGGGTGAGCTATCCTCAACTTGGAACAATTCCCCTATACACATACGCTTGAGTGGCAGCACACAATGTTTCAACTGCTGTCGGTCCAGTGGGTTTGGACTTAGGAGTGGCACAACATATGGAGAGAATGTGTGTCATGATTTATCCACGTATCATCTTTCGTATTCTTAAAGGGTTTGTCATGCAGAGGATTGCGAGTTATATATTGTTGTGGGCCTGGTGAATGTAAAGTGTTCGTTAACCCCCCCCTCCTTCCCAACCCAATGCGGTGACTTTCGGGTAGACACTGCGAGACCTGGGACAGGCGGAAGCGGTTGTTTGCGTTATTTCAGGTAGGCGGACACGGTTGATTCGTCAGTATTATGATCGAGGTCGCAGTGGGAGGGGTAGTGTTCGCGCAAGGTGGTCGTTTAACGTGACTGGTTGTCACTTAGGTACTCGGCGGACCTGTGTTCACTGGGGTTTATAGCCTCCTGGACCTTCTCTACCGTACACACATTATTCTGGAGCAGCATTTGACAACTACAAAAATTAGGAAAGCTCATTGGGTGTGGAATATTCTTCTTAAAAGACAATAGATGCTTTTCAGCTCTATATCTGGTACTAATGTGATAATATTGGTATCCCAGTTTATTGATGTTCATTATGATCAGTACGTTTTTGAAGGCTGAGCTTGGCGCGTTGGAAGACTGTAGATTTCGCCGGCTCAGAAATGGTACGTAACATCACGAGACAAGGGGCTCGTTTCATACAGCTAGATACATGTATATATATAACATGATCACCAGGTTTGATATTACGCAAATTTGCCAAAGAAGAGTTCCTTTTTATTCTTCTGGATACACTAAGATACTCATAAATAATGTATGCTGGTTGCTGAGTGAAACGAGGGTGTAAGGGTCAAGGGTGTTATGAGACGGGACGATGGGGGCGAATGGTAAAATACGTAGTGACGACATTGTAATGCTCCTTGAATTTTGGCCTTATAGGATGCGTGCAATGGAATGAGCGTCAAGGATACGAGTGCATTGGTTAATTTGGTTGGAAGAAGAAGGTCATTGCCGGCTCTCTCGGAGGCAGGAAGTTTCTAATCCAGGAAGGGAGGCAGCATATGTGTTGAGCGGTAGGTTGGACAGCAAAGGAACCTGAGGTAACGCAGGTTCACCAATCGGGGAAAGGGGGAGATGCCCGCTTCGACACCCAGTGCACAAGTACCGTAAGTTTGCAGTTATGGGATGATCATGTAGCATCTATCGGCTCGGAGAGACGCTGCCGATAGCGACTCTTTTTGCAGAAATGGAAGGGCAGAGCAGGCGCCTTGAAGGAGTCGCATCCTATATCGCGCGTGACATAAGCAGGCGAAGGGTCGCAAGAGCGTCAGCGGCTCATCACGACGCCACCATGAGTCATAGCGAATGGCACTCGATCGCGTTAGAGCTACACTCGTGTTGAAGAAGCGTGAGTGTGGGGCTCATGGTTTGGGAGAGGTTCATTGTACCAAGGCCTACAACAAAGAAGGGCATTACCTCCAGTCTGGTCAAAGAGCGGATGAAACCACCATACGCACCTCTACGTAATAGGCAATCGTGTTCTTAATTAGCACATGTTGTGCTTCCTATAAGAAAGTACGCAGGTCAGGTTAGCAGTCCTTTAATAGACAGTTGAAAACATAACTGTTGCATGGTCGTCTATCTACCTGGCACAGGCCTGCCATCTGCAATGTATGGGCCGCTCGGACTGACGCCAGCCCTGTTCCATGATGCTTTGCGTGATCACTCATGGAAGTCTCAGAGAAGTCTCCTCCATGCAGGCACGCACACCCATGGAGACTCATTGTAGCCCATTTGTGTCATGTCGCGTGCGTGATGTCTACGTACTCTTCGTTTTCAGGCAACTGCGACTATTAATATTATTGCAGGCAACTTTGAGTATATTTTAGATTATATTTTGTCATGAGAGCAGATCAGGCCCATAATGGTAAAGCAAAGTGCTTACATAATTGCGCAATTTTAAACAAGGACGCCTGGTGGACTGTCGTTTGACTTGCAAAAGCAGGTTATAGAGCAGCAGTGTTGCGGGCTCAATGACGAGTTCGCACTTTCTGGGCATCATTCCTTAATCTTTTCTTCATCAATTAATTTGTCCGAACAGTAGCAAGGTAAGTTTTAATGGCTTTGCTTAAGATATACACTGCAATAAAAATCGCAATTTGTTAAAATTATAGATTCCGACACTTATTTATTTGTCCACAATATCCAATTCTCAATCGCGATCTAATATTTCGATTTTATACTTTAATAGTCTGTGAGAGTAGATCGTGTTTCCAAATCGAGGCATGTTTGAATTGGCCGAACAAAATGGGTGATTATGATCCAGCAAGCTGACAGCAGGGCTGACGCACGGATGATGCATTGCTCAGGATAATTAAATAAGCTGTTGATTATATCTTTCCCAAGGGGATGTTTAAATTAACTCAAACACCAACTTTTACATCATGGCACTTCTTGGATCCTCGTATGTATGTAAAGTTTCAGGTTACTAGGTTCATGGTTTTGAGTGTACACAACGCACACGCACACAGACGTATTATTGTTATAGATTTTGGTTTTTACATTTTCTACAATCCGGTGACGATTCTTCTCGTTTGAAGGTACTAGCAGGAGCCATGAAATATTCATAATCAAGAGATTTGCAGCTTGCATCAACTCAATCTCCATCCACAGTGACAGCGTGTCATTGTTTCGCACGAATTTTTTGTTTTTTAATCACAACATTAATGTTGCCTTATTGTCATTACCTTTGAGGCAGTTTTTGTTTGACTTGTTGAGTTGGGGGTGGGGGGGGGGGACTAATTGGTATATCTGTTTAACCAGCTAAGAACTGCATTATTTCACCCGAAGGTAAACTCGATCTATGAATCAGTACTCTTGTATCTTATTTTGGTGTTGGCTTTTCTACTTGCATCGCAAGTGAAGGCAAAATATGCACATCGCTGCAAAAATGGAGTGTCCTCTTGCATCCCAACGATAAATCAGCTTGCAGTTCCTCACGTTAAGCTGGCTGTTGTTTACTTGCACTAGTCAATGTCGCAAGATCCTTTTGTGATCTTTGCCAAACAATAACCTTCTAGGCAGGTAGTCCATCTAAATTGCATGAATTGTTGTGAAGTGCTGAATTTGGGATTGGCCTCCTGTCTCATTTGACTTTCTGGTCTGTACTGCCTTGTGATTGGTATGCTTCAACAGATCAGATCAGTTCAACTTTTTTTGTTTGTTTGCACGTGTTCTTTAGAAACCCGCCCCCTTTCACAACGGTAAAAACTTGTTCAAATTTCTGATTCTGTGGACAGTCGCAAACGAAGAGCATTTATGCCGTAATGTGTTTTATGTATTCTTTTTTCTCATCCACCGAAGGCAATGGCTGAAAACTTCTCGAAGGTATTTCATTGGACACGTTCTAGAGACTTATCAGAACAAGCGGCAGGCTCGGGGCACACAAACCGGCGGATCAAGATGAAAAGTTGCAAGAAATCCTGCGGCAAACAACAGACGATTGGCAGTACAATCACATATGTCTCTTCCTCTTTCTCAACAGGGTTCCAATCCAGCAACTCCCCGATCTACCCTCCGACCCCGCCGATGCCCCGGCAAGCGCAAACGTGCCTGGTCCGATGGGCAACTCAGTTTCCTGTGATGCCCGGGACGCCGTTACACGCACCCCTGGCCAGGTCCAGGTTGGCACCAACGTTGCTTTGAACGGCATCGTTGCCGTCACCACCGATGATACCGTTTGCTTATCCACAGCCTCCTACGGGCATCCTTCTATGCCAATGCCCATCATTCCTGGGGCAGTGTGGATCTAACAGGCACCTATGCCACAACCTCAGTTTCTGGCCGTCATCCCAGCCTCCCTCTCCCTCTCAGATCTACGCGGCACAGATCGGTTTTCGCTCTCCCTGCGGTAATTCTGCTTTCGGGTTACCCACGTCTCTGACTCGGCGTGCATGTTTCCGTTGGCGGCAAAGCAAAACTATGGTAAAGTGAATGGGGAAAACTTGTGTTGGTGTGGCAGTTTTTAATTTCAGCCACTTTCAGCATAACCTTTTGGGCGTGATCTCACAATGAGCCAATGATTTGTATAGATTGATTTACAAGTTTTGGGTTTCTGCAATTTTGTTTTCTTCTTAAAAAAACGGTTTGCTAACATTTCAGTCTATCTGATCTGATAGGCTCATCTGATCGAGTTTGAATTGATAATGGCTAGGCATCTGATTAATGTTTAATAATTAGAATGATTTGTTGATATAGAATGCTTAAGAAAGTTTAAACTTTTTGACTGTTGTCGATGATCTTTAGTTACAGATTAGAAAGATCACTTTTCCTTAGTAAATCCTTTTTGGGGATGGGGATGGGTGGGGGGGGGGGCGGTGTAATTGTCAGTCAATCCATGAAGTTTCACGGATCACTAAGTGCTTGTACGCTGTCCCCCTGGAGTTAGCTTGGGCATGTGCTCCAAATGCCTTTAATCAGCGCACTTCTCCATTGGTGGGAAAACAGCTTTAGCTGACTTTTGGTGAGATTGCATCCAAGTGAGGTTCATTGAGGGATGTGAGGAGGTGGGGAATGGGGAAGGTTATGTAGTTTGGGGTGGAAGAGTTTCTTTGGTGCTTTCTGATTCGCAAAGGTTCCTTGAAGACGCGATTTTATTTATTTTGGTTTTGCTGGTTGTTAACGTTTCTGTTTTGATTTTACACACGCACCATAACTCCATTGGTTTTGAAGCGCTTTCTTTTATCATCATTTGGTTTGACTATTTAGGGCTCGCTTATTTATCAATGTATAATTGAATGAATATATACTATATGTTATAAAAGTTTTGGAATGAATGAGCCCTTTTACTTTATTTTACCTTTCTCGTGTGCTTTGGCTCTATTTGGCCTGCTATTTGACAGTTGATCTGTTGTGGCACATCGTGTTCAATTATTCTTAGTCCATTTAAAGTTCTGAATGTCCAGGGTAAAACAGAGTATTGTAAGTTTACATGATTGGAGGGTTTTTTCCCCACCAAAACTACTTGTGTTAATCATTGCAAGAAGTGTTTAAACATACAGCCTTTGGGTTCTTTTTGTTGTGGGGGGGGCGTTGTTTTTGTGAAGCACGGTGGGCACGTCTTACATGATTATATGGATTGACTGTTCAAGTTACCGCTCGGCCTAAGGAGAGGGTGCTTGCATTTGGGTCCGTTTTGTTTGTCTTTGTTAATATCCGGAATCTTCGGATTTTTGGCATTATAGTTGGTTTCGGTGTGTGTGTCATTCTGTGTGTCTCTGTCTGTCTGTCTGTCTGTCTGTTTGTTTGTTTTGTGTGTTTGTTTACCTGTAGCAGCCATACGTTTCAGCGATTTCATGACAATCTGGGTACAGACGTCGCCATTGTCCAACTTAGACTCTTGGCGTTTTTGGTGAATGCGAGCTCAAAGTCAAGGTCAAGGTCACGCGAATTCTTATTTTCGGGCAATAACATCCGCTAAAATGGTCGTATCGACTCAAAACCAAATCCCAAATGTGCATCTTCCAATACTGCATCCACCATATGTCTCATTGGGGTTGTCAACACCAACACCCTTCTTAGCGGTGGGGGGTCGGGTCAAAACTTTCAAATTGCGATAAAATGCGCATTTCAAGTTCCGATTGACTTCCAAGTTATGATCTTGTTTGAGGGTTGGAGGGAGGTGGGGGGGGGGAGGGGGGGGGGGGTGACAAAACTATGCTAATAACTCATTAAAGCAGTAGCACTATCGACTTATAAGAACCAAATTGATTTCCAGGTTTTTGTTTTTTCAGAGATCATAGGAATATGACGAAAGTTTATTCCGGCAATTCTTGGCTTAACGAGCAATTTTTCCATTTGTTTGTTTGGTCTATCGCGCACAGAACTTGTGTTTCTCCGCAACCGCTTGTCGATTGAGCCAAATTTTCATACAGATGTGACTACTTACGTAGAATGTTTTAATGATAATTATGATGTCAAGGTCATGTGGTGTGGCAGCCATGTTGGAAAAACCAAAACTTGGAACCTCTATGTCTGAACGTACGCGAGGAAAAAAATTGAAATTGGCACGTGGAAAAGTACTCCTCATGGGAATAATGTGATTATTATTATTATTTTGTTGTGATGTCATAGTCCCTTCGTTATGACATCATAATTGCATATGTAGATACACAACATCGATCAGTATGAAAATTGTTGATGGTCCATCTTGGGATAAATGGTCCACAGGAAGAAAAAAGAAGAAAAAAGAGGAAAGGAAAAGAAAAAGAAGCGAATCATCCGTCACGTGATTCGGCAGCCATATTGTAAATTTTTTTTTAAAAGCCTTCAAAAATAGTCTCTGAAGTGGCTTGAACAGATCGAGGCAAAACTTTCCACGTATGACCGCCTATACATAAAGAAAAAAGGTTCACACATATGTCGTGAGTCATGGTGGTGTGGCAGCCCATGTTGATTTACCCTAAAACCATTAAAAATCTTCTCCAGAACGACCATGGACAGATCAAGGGGAAACTGCATCCACACGTGTTCCCAAGCCTTGGGGATACCAGGGTGTTCATGAATATATAATTGATTGTTACATGGTTTGGCAGCCATATGGATTGAAGTTAATCTTTTTTTAAAATTCTCTATGAGCCAATTGCATCAATCGTGTGAAACTTCAAAATTATGATGCTCGTAGTGATGGGGCAATATATGTTTTAAATTTCACTAATTAAGACGCGATGGTCTGAGCACGCAGAAATTATTTGATTTTTTTCAATCTGGCATTCATTTCTTTTTAAATTTTTTAAAAATTTTTTATTTAAGGCTCACTTGGTTTAAGGGTGGAGGAGTAGGCACATTTGAAACCACGTCCTTATGCAGGTCCTCCTGATGACTTCATCTTTGCTTTTTGCTTGTTCGTGGGCTCCTGATGACTCCAATGCCAAGGCCTATTTTATTTGGTCTTCAATTGATTTGAGTTTGATTATTTATTTTATTACAAATTTGCCGACGAGTTTAGTTTGGCACAGGGTTTCTTCAGACTGTGCGGGTTAAGTATTCTATGAATACCAATCTCGTTTGAAATTTTTTATCCTAATCATGGATGATATGGGTCAAATTTAAAAAGTGTCAATATCCACTCATAAAACTACGGATAATGGCAAATGATGTGACATAGATAGGAATGCATGGATGATATGGGAATATGGGCCAATAATAGTAGGCATGTTTCAGTTCATGATTTTTGTTCAGAATGAGCATGGGCAAGGTGAAACCTGTGCGCTCTTCAGAGTGCCTTCTAGATTCTTTGAAATTACGCAATACTCGACTGATGAGCGAATGTTTCGAACAGGAACAAATAGTAGATTGGTAATAGAATATGGACTACATAGAGTGTTGGAGTTTGTCTATCATGCGTGTATTAGCGAGCAAATTGCTTAGCTTGTGATGCGTGATAGATGATGGAGTCTGTGCAAAAGGAGTCTTAATTACTATAATACTATAAAGGTCGCATATAGGGGATGGGGTGGGAGGTGGTGGCGGGAGTCTGGGAAACAAAATTTCCCTTGAAAAATGCAGTTACCAATTCCCCATGGAGGGGATTTTATTTTTTTTCTTTATTAAAGAGACATTTTTGATGATTTTAAAACATATTTAAAAGAAAGAAGGAAAACTTCACAACTTCTGGAGTTTCAACGGACTTGAAATAATGACATCATTTTTTTATTCGTTGTTTCCAATATAAAACATCACAGTCACGATCAAGATTGAAGTCATTTAAGCACAAAACTGCAAGTGAAGATCTGATTTATCAATGAGAATAACTTTTCCGTTTGCTGTGATTATGGCTGTCAGCGACTGTCACAACACAATGTGCTATACAACACTATTGTTCCAGCTCACATGGTACACTGGTTCAAGTATCTCGGCACGTCGTCGTTCAACCCGGCTGTCTTAGGGTGAAGAAATGCTAGGATGGCGGCCATCCGCAATTGGCTGAAAGGACGATGGCAGCAGATGGCAATCAGTATCTTTTTGCACGGTTCAGAGCTAATCACGCAGAAAAATCCATTTGATGTTGTAATGAATGTGCTGTAGAACGTTGACGTGGTGAAGGAAAACAATTTTTTTTTCATGAATGAGGATTAAAATACTCCAAAAAGTGTACTTGTATGTATTCATTTTATAAATAAGGAAGCTCTGTTCCATCCGCCAAAGGTATGAATCCAGGAGCTGCCATTTTTTACCTTGATTCGTGGGTCGCTTGGTCTGATGGACCAAATTTCATTGGTCTTCATAGCCTTGTTCCATACCCACCTGCTGTAACTGCTTGAGTATTAGCTGCCTTTCACGAAGCGCACGACGTGCTTTGGGCACGAGGGGATTTATATGTTCTTATATATTGCATAAGCTACTACTCTTCTTATTATTGTTGTAAAATATTATAGTATTAATTAATATATGCTTGTTACAATGTTTTTGTTGTATTTTTGTAAATTAGAAATGGGCATGCTGTGGTAGGACTTATTGAGCTGCTTAATTATATCTTAACATGGTGTGCGTTTAGAACATGGGAATTCTTAAAAACGTTTTTTTTGCACCTTATCTTAGGGCCTAATCAACTCAGGAGGTATGGTGAACATTTTTGGTGTAACCACATTCCACCATGCAGAATGGCTCTAGCAGACTCCAGCAAAAACATGACTCACAAACACACACACATCACACCTCATCCATTTATAGTAGTCTTTAAGGGTGTTTTGGGTCTCTGGACTTTTGGGAATTTCAGGGTCTTGGGGTCTTAAAAAATGGTTTGCAAAAGTTCGAAGGGGTCTGAGCAATCTAAATGGGTCAAAGGTATACATTCTAATAGCTGCGTAATTAATGAAGACGTACATAATTAATAGCCGAAAAGTATGACACACACAACATTTATAGTAGAAGGTAAAACATTCATAACCATTTGTAACTAATGTTCCTGTTATTCTCACTCACAACTACTGCAAGAAGAAAGTAAATATTCAGGATTCTTTTATTTTTCTAACATTTATCTATCTTACTGTTTAGAGAGCTTGTGTGTGTCCCATTTTTCAAAGGAATGGCCAAACGGACCTTCAATCAACTTTAAGAGGTTATCTGTGTTCCAATGGGGATCGGTGGAGTGCCTTGTCAAGCTCATGTTTCGAATTTTCCGGCTGGTCAGCATCACGTGCTGTCTGGTTGAATGTTTGCATTAGCAGAGCCAATTGTGTGGGGTGGCAGACGGATGGTTGTTCGGTGGCGGATTATGCGGTTTTTCCTGTGAGACATATCTACGCCGATCGCTCAATCCATGACAGTCAGGAGTGCATCTGGATTGTACAAATGACGAATGTGGTTTATCATTGGTTAGATATTTATTGAGGATAGCTGGCCCTAATGAAGGGCAAATAAGCCTGAATGCAGATAGGTGGCTCCATTTGATATTTAACTGATGTTGACCAATGTAACTTTATCTCTTTGATAGTCACTGTGGCGAAGCCTCTGTGTTGGAGGTGACTCTTTGGTGTGAACTGGGTTTCTAATGGGGATCAGCAGAGTGCTCGTCAACCTCATGTTTCGATGTACATATACACACACACACACATATATACAATACTAATATATGTACTGTATAGTATACAACAAGCGGAAGGCGGCGATGGGTGCCGAGTCAATAGAATACTGTAAGATATCAGAGCAAAATGGATGTCATATAGCGTGATAGGGATCACCTTAAGATTATGCATATCAAAATCTCATCCAGTTCCATCTACTGATAACTTAATCGGTATCCATTTGAATGAAAAGTACCGAAAAAATGCAGTTTGAGAATTGAAATCCCCAAAGTTCGAGGAGGTGGCTGTGGGTGAACAAGATCTAAATCGAAAAATCCGGCTCGATCGTTTGTGCACAATGTATTCCAGACGATTAAGTGTGAATTTTTCATGACACCGACATAACCTTAGGAGGAGTAGCATTGGCACTAAGCGCACCTCCGGCTCTCGCATATTATCGATTTTTTGCACTAATTAACCTTTGAACCCCTGGATAAGTGAAATGCGTCAATATGTCCTGAGGCAAAGTTGGAAGTACTCATTGAGTACGGCGATGAACCTGCAAAGATGCCCTCACGCTGGTCGGCTAGGGCTTCAATTTTCACCAAATTTTTGCGCATACGTCGTAATTGTCGGGGCGCTGCGGTAAAGTATTGCATGTTACAAAAAACGAATATATTTGATAGAGCATCAACCTGTAGATCATTCGTGCCAAATTTCATAACGCTACGTGGGATAATGGCTTTCGGAATTGATTTCGCGTGAACGTACCGATTTGAAGTTTTTCGGTGTTGTGGGGAACCAAAGCATCCCTAGCACCATCACAATTTCAAAGCAGCAGGTCATAAAGATGTACCTACCACCGAGTTTGGTCAAAATCCGGCCCACGTTTACTACCATTAATGCCTGATGACCATCGACCAAGCATCCAAACAAACAGACAGAAATTACTGCAAATTCGGTCACCCATTTCGGCGACCCAATATATATATATACTATATAAACATATATATATATATATATATATATATATATCGTTAATATTAATTATAATATATATTATATATATATAATATACTGATATACGAATGAGCAAAACATTATGACCACTGACAGGTGAAGTGAATAACATTATCTTGTACAATGGCACCTGTCAGGGGTGGGAATATTAGGCAGCAAGTAAACAATCAGTTCTTGAAGTGATGTGTTTGGATGCAGGAGTAAAGACTGAGCGACTTTGACAAGGCAAATTGTTACGGCCAGACGACTGGGTCAGAGCATCTCTGAAACGGCAAGGCTTGTGGGGTGCTCCAGTCAGCAGTGGTGAAATGCCTACTGCCAAGTGGGTCCGAGAGGGAACGAACCAAACCGGCGGCCCCAGGGTGTTGGGCGCCCAAGGCTGCATCGATGCCCGAGGGACAACGAAAGGCTATCCCGTCTGGTCGAACCAACAGAAGGTCTAACTGTGGCACAAGTCCACAGAAAATTGTAATGGTGGTCACGGGGAGGATGTGTCACGAATCACAGTGCAATCGCACCCTGCTGCGTATGGGGCGCGTAGGCACCG
>CM068967.1:76516968-76528356 GCA_035128595.1 Eptatretus atami
ATGTAAGAGCTTCAACTCCCCCAACATCCGTGTGGGAAGATTTCAGCCACTCCCTGTGGTGTACATTGAAATCTCCAAGATAGAGAAATTCTGCTTGAGGGTGTTCGGATGTCATGGCCTCATGGCAAGAATTAAGAGAGCCAAAGAAAGCCATAAAGTTTGTCGAATTGGATGAACAGTAAGTGAAACAGACAAATAGTGATGGTCGAGAGACAAATCTTAAGCCAGATGACATCAAAGTTTGGAGATTCGAGGTCCACATGGCGTACATCATGAGTGTTGATGTTGGAGCAGACACAGACTCCTACTTTGAAGTGGAATCATGGGTGAAGGTTGTCGTTTTAAAATGTTAAAATATTTAACAAGAACATCATGTAACAATTGGGTCTCTGAGAGAAGCAAGATATTAGGAGAGTAGCTTGCTAGAGGATGTTCAACAGAGGAAAGATTCAAAGAAAGACCACGGATGTTGGTGAAATGAATTGAAAAAAAGTCACTTGTTCAAAAGGCAAGGTCTTGGAGGACTGACACTATCTGCTTGACCACCCCCCCCCCCTCCCTTCCCCTGTCATTGGCAGCAGAGACAGAGCAGTCACCGGAGATTCTTCGCACCATAATGCCGGAAACTGGGCCATTAACTTTTCGACTTTATCACCTTTAATTGGAGCGTCTGCGGTAAATGAGAAAAGAGAGAAATGTAAAGGAGGAATGAAAATGAGTAAGAAAAGTGTGAGATGAAAAGTGTGTGAATTTTGTTGCAAGAAAGATAAAGCTAGCCCGTAGTATAGTTTGAGTGAGACAGAAAGTAAGACCAGCAATCCTGACACAGAGAGTGTAAGATGGTTCTGGGCACCACTTTAACACTCCTAAGTCAGAACCGTTGTACTACCCTGAGTGGTTGCTGTCTACAACCTAAAAAAAAAATGGTCTAACCGGATGGGTGTTTTTTCGGAGACACCATCTCCTTACTGGACGGCTGTTGGCTCCCGAAAGGAGCTCATCCCCCCTTTAGTAGTTATTGTTTTTAGTCCTGCAGGGTGTCACAGTCACCCTTCCCACTGGCGAGCCAGTGAGGGGAGTCAGTTTAATCGCCGACTACCCGACCATGCAGCAGGTGAAACTGGGTTACATGTTACCAGTGGCAGTATATGACTCAAATGAGAATAAGAACTGTGTTAAAGTGAATCGTCAATGGGGGGACTGGCATATGTACCCACCATGCTTTCTTGACAAAACCTGCCACATCACCTGAGTCAATCTTCCTGTGTGCATTAGATACACAATACATGTGGGTCAGGCTGCATGGATCAGTAAGTTGTTGACTTTGTGTAAATCAGCTCGAAAAAAAAAAAACAAATAATAATAAAATAACTCGATTCTTCGAACCTTGTTGAACAATTTTCTGTTTGGTAAAGGAGCACGATGGTATGTTGTTTTTGTTAAATTAAATTCTTGTCGCTGACAACGTGAAAAAACAACTTTGAAATGGCATTTTTTGTCAACATCCACAAGCTAATGCTAGTAGATGCATTTTTGTATTTTTCCGAGAACCAGATGCACATTCGTTTATCGTTGACCAATTTTACCCAAATAGCGATGGATCGAATGATTGCAAAAATGAGGTCAAAGTTCACCTTTAATTAGCAATGCCAAACAACATACTACACAGTGTGTATTCTGTGTTTATGTGACACCAATCTTCAACACCTGCAAAAACGAAACAAAGGAAATGTTGCAATGTCATGAACATACCTCAGTTTCCTCTTCAATCGTGGCACCTTCGGCCTGTAGTAAAGCTAGCACGGTGTCAGCAGACTGCTGCTGTGCATGACGATCTGTTGGGACACAGACCTTTCCATTGACCCCTGTTCAACCCACACAACTCCTTCAATAAACACTTTAAAATACTAGAAGGGCACTCGGTAGAGCGCCAACCTCCGCCACGTAATGCCTGATCCACGAGAACATGTCGGGCCCAATACATTTTTGAGATATCGTGCTGTATATCGTTGTTGGCCCTATCTCTCAATGGTGAAGAATCACTTAAAAAATTCTAGTAGTCGGATCCGGATCCGGAACTTCCCCAAAATCTAATCACTTCCTCCTTGTCACACACCCAACCTGTCCACAAAATTTCACCCGGATCCGTCAACAACTTTTTGAGATAGCCTGCACACAGACAAACAAGAAGATGTTGTGCAGAGCACGATACTCGCAAAATCCATAAAACAAATTTGACCTCAAAAATAATTGGTGCTTGAATTCAATGACCAAATAGGCAAATCTTCTTCAAATTTCAAGTCAATGGGATGAAAATTGAGGATTTTAGAAATACCACGGTAGTTGTTGGCCTGGGGACAATGTTGACCTTTTGGTCGATGTTGACCTCCAATATAATTGGCTGGTTGAATCCAGTGACCTGAAATATAGCTTCAAATTTCAAGTCAATCGGATGAAAATTGAGGATTCTAGAAATTTGACCTAAAGATGACCTTTGACCTCACCTTCAATAGGCTTCTTAGTTGAGACTACCTCTACAACTTGGTGAAGTTTCATGACGATTAGTTTGGAATTGTGACCTGTAGGTGATTGACAGACACAAAACACTGTAGGCGCCGATGTCGCCGCAGTCATGAGATAGACTTTACTAAAACCGAGGCAAAATGATTCATATAGCGGATAGGAATCACCTTAAGATTATGCATATCAAATCTCATCCAGTTCCATCTACTGATAACTACTCGTATCCATTTGAATAAAAGTACCGAAAATGCGGTTTGAAATCGGAAATCCCCAAAGTTCGAGGGTGCTGTGGGAACAAAGATCTAAACGAAAATCCGGCTCGATCGTTTGTGCACAATATTCCAGACGATTAGTGTGGAATTTTCATGACCATCCGACAATAACCCTAGGACGAGTAGCATTTGGCACGAAGGCACCTCCAGCTCTCGCATATATCGATTTTTGCACTAATTGACCTTGACCCCTGACCTAAGCGAATCGGTCAATATGTCCTGAGGCAAAGTGTAGTACTCATTGAGTACCATGAACCTGCCAAGTTTCATTCGTATCGATGCACTCACCTGGTCGCTAGGGGGCCTTCAATTTTCGCGCATACCCTAATTGTAGGGGGCGCTGCGAGTAAAGTATTCCATATATCACAAAAACCGGAATATATTTGATATGAGAGCATCACCTGCAGATCATTCGTGCCAAATTTCATAACCTTACGTGGGATAGGCTTCGAATTGATTTCGCGCTGCTGAGTGAACGTACAGATTTTGAAGGTTTTCGCGTTGTTGCGCGGGAACCAAAGCGTCCTAGCAACCATCACAATTTCCAAAGCACTAGGTCATAAGATGTACCTACCACCCGAGTTTGGTCAAAAATCCGCCCTCATGTTTACTACACAATTATGCTGATGACAAACGAACAAACATCCAAAAAAAACAGACAGAACTAGAGGGGAAGCACTCGGTAGAGATGCAAAACCTCCGCCGCGCCAATACTGCTGGGTCTTAAGTGAACCTGATATCCTATTCATTGTAGGTCAAACGAATCAGACTCTACTGAACCACGATTGAATAAACTAAACTAGATCAACGCGCATGTAGAAATGCCAAAAAAAAAAATCGAAATTTTTTTGAAAAAAAAAGTTGCAAAATTTGTTTTTTTTTTCTCTAACAAATTTTTTTGGTTGGAAAATCACTTAAAACATGTAGAAATGCAAAAACAAAAATTCAAATATTTTTCAAAATGGCCGCCATAGCGCCATATTGGACTTTGGACCAAGTCCAAAATCTATGGCATGATCCTTGGACCATACCTAATCCCCCCACCAAGTTTCGTCGAAATCCGTCCAGGACTTTTTTCCGTAATACTGTTCACAAACAAACAAACAAACAACCAAACAGACGGGTGAAAACAGTAACCTCCGTCCATCTTCGATGGCGGAGGTTAATTACTGACAATAAGGGTCACCTATTTCGGCGACCCAACAAAATCGACTGACAAATATACTTGAAAAAATCTTTGATTTTGCAAGTAACAGAGTGTGTGAAAACATCACCTCCTTCACCTTCGGTGGAGGAGGTAAGCAACACTGCGAACACTTGTTTCCATGAACAAAGACAACCCAATCCACAACAAAAGGAAGTTACAAGGCAACCCCAAAGTGCTAAATTTATCTGCCAAAACAATTTTTCACAATTGGACCAAATTTTCCCTTTGAAGTTTCTGTGCAATCTAAACATGAAAATCCTTCATCTCATGGGGATGCAGATGAAAGCAATCACACAGTTCAGTGGAATGATGAGTCTGCCATTATCACAGAAATGCATGCCTTCTTCTTCTTCCTCATTTCCTTAAATATGGGTTGTCCAGGAGACCCAAGCAAGCATACCTCCTCTTCTTAAAGACAATTATTCGCATGTTTTTGTGGGTTGGCCAGGAGGGGTTTGGCCCAGGTCTTTCACAAACCAGTGAGCTTGGAGCCAAACTGGAGCCAAAAAGTTTGACTAAGGTTAGGAACTTGCAAGTTGTTCAGGATACCGGCGATAGCTCGCCTATTCTTCATGAAGGATACTGTGGGATCTTTAACATCCACCAACGAATGCTGGCAGATGGGACGCCAGTTTAAAGTCCATCCGAGGGACACACATTGATTAATCATCATGCCTGTGAAACCTGAGGAATAAAATTTATAGTTGGGTCGGGATTTGAATCCAGCCTGGACAACTTGGAGGTGAGTGTGCATAGGCCATCGTTTTAGCCCAACCTGCAAGTAAAGGTGATGAGTTAGGTAGGGTCAATGGGGCATATTGGTTCTGTGTGATCGGTTAATCAGATGAACCAGTTTAAAAGGTGTCTCGCACAATAAAAGTAAGAGGAGAACAACACTTTTTGTAGTTTTCATTTTTTTCTTCCTTCTTTTCAGGAGAGGGGGCATGGGCTTGGTTAAAAACACACATCAACCACACAACACCCCTTGACGAGACCCCCACCAACAGCACTCCATACACATGCACACAATCACCCATCAATGCTCAAACTACCTAAAAGTCCTGTCAACACCCCCATACCCCTCTATCTCCATAACTTCCAGGTACCTATCTAATTCTAATTTAAAAACATATCCACTTTTTATGCTGCCACGACCTTTCCAGGGAGACAAATTCGATGCATTAACTACTCTCTGAGTAAAAGTCCCCTACCTTGCTACCGTCTTAACTCTCCTCTTCTTTACTTTCAGGCAATAGACCCTGGTCCCATCACTGTCTATTGTGCTGAAGATGTCTTCTGCACTTATTTTATCTCTACCCTTCATTATCTTAAACATCTCTATCATATCTCCTCGTAACCACCTCCTTTCTAGTGAATAAAGCCCTGTCTCCTTCATCCACTCCTCAGAGATGAGTCTAGCTTGGCCCAAAATCAATCTAGTAGCCCTGCGCTGAACCCTCTCTGTAGCATCTGTGTCCTTCCTGAACTGTGGTGACCAAAACTGCACACAATATTCTATATGTGGCCCTCAATAAATTCCTGTACAATGTTAACACCACCTCTTGATTTATAAACGATCCCCCTCCGAATAGAACCGAAAACCCGATTTGCTTTACCTAGAGCTGCCTGGCATTGTGCTGTCTGCTTACCTCCCGTATCTATTACCACCCCCAGATCCTTCTCCTGTGTGACATGCTCCAAAGTTACCCCTTGCATCATATAATCTCCATTTTCATTGTTCTTTCCCATCCCCAACACCTTACACTTGCTCAGGTTAAATTCCACCTGCCAATCTTTTGCCCAATCTATACAAGTATCAATACTCTCTTGTATCTGTTCACCACCCCCTCTGCTATCCCCCTCACCTCCAAGCTTTGTGTCATCTGCATATTTGGAAAGCCTTCTGTCCACCCCATTATTCAAATCGTTGATGTAAATATTGAATAGTAATGGTCCGAGTACTGATTCCTGAGGTACCCCACTACTTGCATCCTCCCACTCACAGCTACTCTTTGCTTCCTATCACTAAGCCAGTTTGTAATCCAATTCGCTACCTGACCAGCCACTCCACAAGCCCTCACTTTGGCCAACAACCTCTGATGTGGTACCTCATCAAATGCCTTCTTAAAGTCTAGATATACTACGTCCACTGCCTTTCCCTCATCCACCCAATCAGACACTGCTTCATATAATTCTAAAGGATTTGTGAAACAGGAACTACCTTTGGTAAACCCATGCTGACTACCTTCAATTAGTTTGTATTTGTTTTAAAGATTCCTCATCTGGTCCTTAATGAATGTCTCCAACACTTTCCCCACAACTAAAGTCAAACTAACAGGTCTATAGTTTCCCAATTCTTCTCTGGAGCCTTTCTTAAATAATGGTGTTACATTTTCTACTCTCCAATCCAAGACTCTCCAATCCAATAATGGTGTTACTACCTGTCCTGACTCCAGTGAGCCATTGAAAATATCCGTTAATATCTCACTTACCTGCTCAGCCACCTCCACCGATACTCTCGGATGCATATTATCTGGACCCGGAGCCTTATTTACTCTTAGATTTCATGCTAAGAGGTTAACTTAGAGGTGAGTGCGTACCTCTAGGCCATCCTGCCAGCCTAGTAACAAGCACACTCTGGTTGACAAATCTCGGGGAAAAAAAACAAAAGACATCCTGCCGATGAGTCCTTGGTCCATACCTGAGTCACCTGCTAGGGGATTATTAGAAGTATTACACCTGTCTGACACAAACCACCAGCCTTGTATGGTGTTCCCAGTTTGCAAGAAGAAAAAAAAAACCCAAGGCTAAATAAAGTGATTGAGGGGACATCAATAACTTTGGCAATTTGTGCAGTGAATGTGTATCTTTCCACATCCAGTGTAACAAACATTAAATGGAGAAAACATCCTTAATGTAAACATTTTAAACGCAGTAACCATGTGATCCAAAGAGGGAAGGAATAGTATTGTAACTCTGCCCCACACTAGGTTAAATGAAAACGGCGAATAAAACACCTGCACCTACCAGTGACGAGTTAGGAAACTTATGAGGAATTAAAACTTGAGAGCTTAGCAAAATACGTGCACTCCATCTACTGTACATCAAATCAAAAATATACTCATGAGAATGTTCCATTATTTCATGACGTTTTCTATAGGATGATGGAGCATCGAGGTGGGTAGAATTGCATTCATCTCTCCGTTCTGAAGTATCAGTCCAACGAAGAGTGGTACACCCAGTAAGGCAAATCGAGGATGAGTATACATCAGTCATTTTGCATATAAAAAAACATTTTAAAAAAGAAGCAAATTCTGCCATATGTATACAGGTGATGATAGTGGTCAATGTACCATGCTCTTTACAGAGAACCTGTTGTAAAGGGTTAGACTGGGTGGTTGCCATTGCCTTCCCAGCAGTCAGTCGGGGCAGGAATTTTTAAGTTATTCAGGGCCCCGACGATAACTTGCTTAATCCTCGTGAAAGGCAGTTTGGATCTTTGAAATCCAATGATGGCAGTTGCTTCCTTCGCGAGAACATCCATCCAAAGGACGGCACACACCGATTAATCACCCCTGCACGTGAAATACCAGGGTGACGGCTCCTAGGTCAAGATTCAAACTCACACTTCAAAGGTGAGGGTGCACACCTCTCAGCTACCCTGCCAGTCCACTCACACGATACTGTCCTCATTAATTATTTCCAGAATTGTACAAAGTGTCCTCTTAACCAGCTGTGAGAAGGAAGAATTAAGAATGGGTTAAGGGGAACAGGTAGAGTAGATAGAAACGGTTTTGCATCTTGTTTCAACAATGCTGCTCGCTGGTTTGTCCCAAATTAATTTTTTTTTTAATTTGGAGGAAAAACAACAGTTCATAGAATAATGAGAAAAACAAACAAAAAAACATCAAACATCTTAGACAGCTATCATTATCCACATGGGCTGGCAGGATAGCCTAGGCACGAGGGGTTGGTGTACCTTCCTCTGAGCCATCCAGCATGGGTTCACATCTCGACCCACGAGCTATAAATTGCCCCCCTGGTGCTTCACAGGCAGGACGATTCATCAATGTGTGTGTGTGTGTGTGTGTGTGTTTCATCAATGTTTAACACACGTTAAACTGGGTGTTTCATTTCCAAGCATTAGTTGGTGGATGTAAAGATCCCACCGTGACTTTCGAGAGGAGTCGGTGAGTTATTACCAGCACTCTGGAACAAGGATTGCGAGGATTACAAGGAAATTATGCACAGGAGGAGGCCATGCAGCCCATCATGCCTGCGCCACACCAATACCAGATTTTTTATAAATCCGTCAATACCCCCTCCCTTCATGTGCAGCCTTTTGGCTGCTCCACTGGAACTCATTTTGCCGACCTCGGAAGGATGACAGGCTGAGTCAACCCCTTGGTGTTAAATCAGCCGTCAACAGGGCTTGAACTCAAGACCCTAGGATCCCAAGCCACCACCCTAAGGCCTAAGTCACATTTGCCACGGCGGCCGTGGGGTCTCCAAAATCTACGGCCACTAGCAATTCTACGGCGGCCGCAGTATTTCCACGGTCACACAATGTAGCAGTCACATATGTTTTTATTTTTCAGGGAGCCACACGGGGTATTTATAAATTGTGGAGACCGAAAACGTGGGGTTGCCGTACGGTCTTTGATTTGATGTCGCACGGTGACCTTAAGGGGGTCCTGCGGCGGCCATAGAATTTTCAAGGCAGATGCAAGGTAGCCTCAAGGTGCCCGCAAGGCGACAGCAGGGGGGCCCTAAGGCGAACGTGCAGCCAGACGGACGGTAACGAGTGGATTCATTTTTTTTTTTTACCAGTTTTTTTTTTTCGGCTTGTCGAATTGTTAAGGCGAACGTAGAAATGAAAAAAGTTATAACTCCGCGTTTTAATTCCACGGCGACCCCTACGGCCTGTAAAATATAGCCAAACGGCGTAGGGCCACCCTGAGGCCACCGCAGAAACTCTGCGGCCGCCGCACATTTCTGTCAATTCAGAGGGCGTACGGCCGCCGTATCCTCGCCGTAGAGCAAATGTGACTTAGGCCTAACTGCTCAGCCAACACCAGGTTTTTTAGAACCAATTATAAATAATTTCTCGATCCTACAGGGTACAGCAAGAGAAACGCGGCCGCATTCCCAGCAATGATGACCCGGTAGCCTTGTGGTGTCGATGAATGAATGATTTAATGATAAGCCACAAAGGTGCAACCGTGTTACTTTTACCTGAATGAGAAAGCAAACTGCAACTTTAACGCTTCCACGAGTATGATCCAGAGAAAAAAACAAGCTTTGTACACGTGACAAAAATAACAATAAAAGTACTACGGTGTATTCAACGTCAATTGCAAACCAAAACAGCACATTATGCAAGAAATGTGGCTAGCACAAGCCACATCTATGGGTGTGTGTAAAGCATGGTGCAGCTTTTCCGCCATGATCGGTAATGAGTCACAAACAAAGGACTTTTGTTGGACGAGAGACCGGACGAAGCCACAGCAAATGGTCCAACCAACCCGACCCTCTCCCTTCCCCACCCCCCTCCCATGTGTGATGGACCGTACCAAGCTGCGTCCTCTTGTCCACATAACGCTCATTGAGTTTGCCCAGTTGCTGGTACTTGTTGGCGAGGGTCACACGGCCACTCTCGAGCTGAGGCTGGTGCTGCAGATTGCCCTCGGCAAGGCTGCGGTTACTCGTCAGACACAACTCCTTGTCAACCTGGAGATTTTTAACCTGAAAGTCACACACGCACAACACTTCATTTCCTAGCTCGACACAAAACTCTTGTTCTTGATAGGAGTGAGGCTCATGGAAGAGCAAGGTAGATCTATCTGACAGTGTAACACACAAAGGAATGAACGAACAGGAAAGAGGAAAGGGAGGAGGGGAGGAAACACCTAAACGAAAAGGTTTACAGGCGGGGGGGGGGGGGGGGGGGGGGAGTGGGCGGAGCCATAAAGATCATGGATCAGGAATGGGGTTAGCAAGAATGGTGATGATGTGCTTGCTTGAAGCTCTGGAGGGAAGAGTGAGACAGAACAGTCTCTGAAAAGTGGATCCATAGATGGGAGAAGTAGGGAGTAAAAGAGTTAAAGGTCCCATGACACTCAAAACTTATCTGGCTTTAGTTTATATTTAACTTGACCTTATAGTGAAGAAATCACCCATGTTTCTTTTTTACAATCAAAAATGGATAATTAGACCAATATTCGAACATTTCTAGTGCTTTTTCACAACTTGCTATGCCCGCCCCTCAAAAAAGTTGACTTCAGCGAACCGCAGGTCACGGTGACCAGTTCACGTCACTCCAGAACGCGACTCGCTCAGAGTGGATTGATTAGACGTCGCACGCCGTATAAAGTACGTACAAATGCATTGTGCACATGTTTGCTATCTCACTGATCGTCTTAATTCCTGTGATGTGTTTCGCAGAAAGGAAATTCTGCTTCTGAGCCCGTGTATGCACAACAATCCCGAGGCAATTATTTTCCCTTTACTACCTTGTCGGTCGTGTACAAATCCAATACATGTATTGCACAATAAAGGGCGATACCATGTCCACAAAATATTAATGTGACTGTTGAACTTTCCATTAAAAAAAGAAACTTACAGGGACAATCAAGTAAATATTAAAAGATTTTAATTTGAATCATTTCAAGGCACAGGAGGTAATTTTAAATCAAACAAATGTGAAAACCTGCACCCACATTTGCAGCTTATTGAATGTTTGTTGAACCAGCTGCTGGGATAGGTACGATTCCATATACAAGCAAGCCAGGTATGGCTGCAGACTCGACATACATGGGTTTATTCTAAAGTGAAGGTACTGCTGTCCATTGGCTTGCATATTCCTTAACATTTAACCAAAATGCTTGTAATAAATGAACAGGAAAATATGTTGCGAGCAACTATGAAAGACAAATTTATCTGTCCTATTGTACACGGCCTCATAGCCTCGGGACTCTTACGCATTGACTTATACATTGTGTGCTGCTAATCACAAGTTACTTGTCACTCTAGAGTCTAGACTAGTCGATAATTCGGTCGTCTGTCCGACTAGTCCATAAATCTGACGTGCTGTAGCTTTCTTTTATTATTCTCTTTTCTTCATTGTTTTCTACTGGCGCTAACATGACGACGAAGGATAAAATAAATAAAATGCAACAGAACGTAAGATTTATCGGACTACTCTAGACAATTCGTGTCAAGGTGTGTTCTGCACACAAGTTTTCATCGTATCCAGACAGCGAGATTGCTTCGTTTTATGCGTGGAGAGATACTGCCGATGACATGGGCTGGCCTTGCTTGCGATTCATTCGCCGCGGTGCAACATGTCCGCTGTGCTGCGCTGGTCACGTCACCTCACTAAAATAT
>CM068967.1:76545382-76570792 GCA_035128595.1 Eptatretus atami
AGGATCTTAGCTTATTTGAGCATGTTATCATGACAGACTGTCACATGAACAAAAATATTGTTACTTGGACAACTAGAAGCGCACTCGGTAGAGCTCATACCTCCGCCCTGTAATACCTGATCCATGAGAACATATCGGACCCAATACATTTTTGAAATATCATGCTATACAGTACTATATCGTTTGGCCTTATCTCTCAATGGTGAAGAATCACTTTAAAAATTAAATAATTATCTATCCAGATTCGGATCTTCACCAAAATCGAATCAATTCCTCGAGGTCACACTCCAAACTTGTCCACCAAGTTTCATCCGAATCTGGCCACAACTTTTGTAGATATCGTGCTATGTATCGTTTTAGGCCCTATCTCTCAATGGTAAAAACCACTTAAAGAATTATCAGATCTGATCCGGTTTCGGATCTTCACCAAAGTTGAAACAATTCTTCCATGTCACACACCCAACATGTCCACCAAGTTTCATCCAAATCCGTCCACAACTTTTGAGATATCGTGCTATAGATCGTTTTTGGCCCGATCTCTCAACGGTGAAGAATCACTTAAAAATTTCTAGTAGTTGTATCCGGATCTGGATGTTCACCAAAATATAATCAGTTTGTCCTTGTCACACATGGAACCTGTTCACAAAATTTCATCCGGATCCGTCCCCAACTTTTTGAGATATCCTGTACACAAACAAACAAGAAGAAGACGTGCACAGCACGATACTTGCAAAATCCATTAAACAAATTTTACCTCAAAAATAATAGGTGGTTGAATGATATGCAAATATCATGCAAATATTGAATGACCTGATATGCAAATCCTCTTCAAATTTCAAGTCAGTCAGATGAAATTCAAGGATTTTATAAATCTCACAGAAGTTGTTGACCTTTTGACCTCAAAAACAATAGGCTTCTTCCTTAAATGACAAACTCTACCATATGAAGTTTAGTGAAGATCGGTTTAAAATTGAGACCTGAAGGCAACAGACAGACAGCCAAACAGACAGACAGAGACAGAATAACAAGAAAAAGACATCGTGCAGAGCATGATACTTGCAAAATCCACCCCCTCTCCAAAGGTTTCCGTGTATACATGAAATTGTCCATTTTATTAAGATTAAAATTAATAACCTTCATTAACGTTCAGGTCAATCGGATGAAAATTGATTATTTTTCAGTAGGAAATTGATGATTTTATAAGTTTACTTTGAGTTGACCTTTTGTCCTCAAAAATAGTTGCTTTCCCAATTTAGTGATGGACTATGCAAATTGTGTTCCACTTTCAAGTTAATAGGATGTAAATTGATGATTTTAGAAGTTTGACCAGACCTTTGACCTTTTGACCTCAAAAATAGTTGGTTTCCCAATTCAGTGATGCAATATGCAAATCTTGTTCAAATCTCAAGTCAATCGGATAAAAATTGATGATTTTTCAAATAAAATTTGATGATTTAAGAAGTTTCACCTTGAGTTGACCTTTTGACCTCAAAAATAGTTAGTTTCCTAATCCAGTGACGCAATATGCAAATGTTGTTCAAATTTCAAGACAATCGGATGAAAAATGACGATTTCAGAAATTTGACCTCAAGATGACTTTCGACCTCAAAATCAATAGGCTTC
This sequence comes from Eptatretus atami, assembly GCA_035128595.1. NCBI lineage: Eukaryota > Metazoa > Chordata > Myxini > Myxiniformes > Myxinidae > Eptatretus > Eptatretus atami. Next base: position 76,547,006 of record CM068967.1, read on the forward strand.
TCAGTTGAGACTACCTCCACAACTTGGTAAAGTTTCATGACGATCGGTTTAGAATTGTGACCTGAGGGCGACAGACAGACAGACAGACAGACAGACAGAATAACAAAATCGACTGACCAACATACTTGAAAAATCTTCGATTTTGCAAGTAACAAATAGACAGAAAGGGGTGAAAACATAACCTCCTGCACCTTTTCGGTGGTGGAGGTAAAAATGTTTTCAGGAGCAGATTGACAATTATGATGATGATATATACTGCCTGCAGGAAATTATCGTCAGTTTGTTCAGTTCCCGCATTGCAATCAAATATTTTCATTTCTAAAAGGAAGAATAAAGTCACACGATTACCTTGTTTGGGTCAAATCAGTTCTTTCATTGATGTGAACAGCTGAGGTGGCTCATGTCAAGGTCCTCGACTTGGCACAGCCAGACCGTTAGCTACGTGACCATTCGTGCTGAGCGTCCCAACACAGCAGCAAGCAAGGTTGTCTTTTGGGAAGTCTTAGAGGAGCTGGCAGGATAACCTAGAGGTATACACAACCACCTCAGAGCTATCTAGCTGGGTTCAAGTCTTAACCCAGCGATAAATCATTATCCTTGTGTTTCGCTTGCAGCGTGGTTCATCTAATAAAGCCTGGCTCTTCTATTTGTGTACTATCCCTCACTCACAAGGACGTTAAGCAAAGTGTCTTGCATTTGGCTGTGGACGCCAAAGATCCCCTGTGTCCTTTCCGAAGAGGAGGTGAGCTGTCGCCTGCTCCCTCTGCCGAGTATCCTGCATCGGAGCGGCGAGCCATCTGGGATTGTAACCTATGCCAAATAAACTGCTTCAGCAGAGAGCATGGTAGATGATGATGATGATGATAATGATGATGATGATGATGATCTGGGAGTCGAGGTACACCCTTCTACAAACTTCGACTTTCGACACAAAAAAACCCCCAAAAAACCCATAATATAATGGAAAGGTTTATTTATTCATGTGCAGACAAGGTAGCTTATTACAGCATTTCAATCAAGCTCAAATTTAAAATTAGAACACAATTAGCATGTTCTACCAATGATGGAGGTTCTTTCCTGCATCTTACAACAATTGAATTTCCATCATTTAGATGATAAAAAAACAACTCAGCTTTGTATGTTGTTATATATATATACCCTCTCAGAAGAGAAGGGTGCGAAGGTGAGTGGAAACACATTAAACCCCCTGGAGTTTCGGACAAAAACGAAGTGTTGCTCATGTGGAATGTGACGTCGTTACGACACCTGTTACAAAATCAACATCATAAGGATTAAACCCACCAAACACCGACGTGCTTTGTGGAGTCCGATCAATGTAAATCGAGATAAGGTTTTGCGTGTACTGTGCATCTGCTGTGATATGTTCGAAAATACTTCACAAAATTGTCGTCAAATGTTCCAAACTGAATGTTCCAAACTTTATGTTATAAAATAATTGGTGCCGTCAGTGAAGGTGCAGAATGAGTTTTTATAGCCAGTCGGGTTTCGAACCCAGATGACAACTCAAAGGTGAGCACGCTACTTCTGAGCCACAGTGTGGTGTGGTCGGGAGCACAGAATTGTCAGTAATAAATTAAAGCAATAATTGATGAATAAAGACATCCTGTACAAGTATTTGAACAAAGTCCTGCGCACCAATCATTAAGGAAAGGAAAAATTGGACGACATACTTAATTACACAAAAACACCTTCAAAATTATAAATACATACAACAAGGAATATAAACACTGATTACCATCATCTAACGATAATTAAATGATACGGATATTTATACGAGTGATACATCCCCACAGAATGTGTGGTCATAAACTTTTTTTCAACAACAAGGAATAATACGTCGAAGAAAGCGCTGTGTGTGGTGTACTGACCACCGACACCACACAAAAGAGGTCTCTGGAAAGGCAAATCCAATGGGGATTTGGAGATAACAATAGGGCCGCGCATTGTGCAAAAACCTATGGTGACTGAACACGCAAGTACTTGCTTCTGACAAAAAAGCAAAACGATTTCCTGCCTCTAAGTTTGGGCTTGGTACCAAGGAAACGGCAAGAACGACCGAGACTATGTACAAACCGACACAGGAACCAATGTCGAAGGCCATTTAGTAGGGGATCTGGTGTTGGTAATACTGAATCATGTCGTAGGTTTTACTCCTGAAAAAGAAAAACAAACCATGAACAAGTTAACACATTGGGATAAAGCCTTTTATCCAGTCACAGAGGTACTGCTCATTTATATGGTGTCATATCGCTTTACCCGGTGTTCAAAGAAATACCTGTTGCTGAGGAAGCAGTTCTGGATGATCTTTATCATGTAATTTGCTGCGTCCCTTTCGCTAATATTGGGTGCAAATCGCTGCCTGTGATGATAAACATGACATGGCAATTGGTAAACCACCGCATCTTACTAGGTAGAGGTTTTCTTTGGTTCGCCGTACTCAAACACATAATGGGTTCAATATAGGGTACGGCAGATCTACAATGACATTAATAGGATTTTGCATATCTTGAGAAATGCGTTCATATAAAAGGTGGCATTGTGCTTCCCGAAATTAAGAAGCATGAAACATTCCACGCACTGGATTACGTCCTTCACGAAAGAACGATGTATACCAACAAGGATCAATCTGAACACATTGCAATTGCCATGAGAGTGCAGTTTGTTGCAACTGTAAATAATGGAACGTGGACAAAATGAGAATGAAAACTGCAAAAACAACCTCTCCCACTACTCCCCCCCCCACAAAGCCATCAAAACAACATCAAACACGTACGTAACAAAGAGAACAAATAATCCATACGGGAAGGAACTGCGACGCAGCGCAAGAACAAACGAGTGTACCATCGAGCCAGCCGCAAAATGCAAGAGGGTAAAGAATACATGAAAAACAGAGCAATTGTAAAAGCAAAACATTTAATGGTTTTCCCTTCAATGCCAGAAAATAAAATAAAAATAAATACATAAAATGCAACCATAAAGCAATGAAAATATAATAAACAAACTTACTTAAGCAACTTGATTGTTTGTCCTCGAAAGCAGGGCAACCCAGTGTCGAGCATCAAAGCAACCAAAGATACAACGGCATCCATGTAAGGCCTGGAAACAAATCGCAAAACAATAAAAACAAGAAAAAACAGCAATCAGAGATTACAGAAAACCTCACCAAGACTTGTTTTTTGTGGTGTTTGTACAGTTTTTGGTGGTGTATTTTGTGTGGTGTTTGTGTACTGGTGTGTTACGTAATTAATAAGAGACATAACTAGAACTGCCACTTTGACAGGGTACCAAGACGTCACGCTTTGATTGGACACTTGACCCTGATCCATGACGTTTATTATTAATCAATTTAAGTTAGAATGGGATGAAAATAAATTCAATTCAAATTAAATGTAAGACCAAACAGGTACAGTCCTGCATTGGAGTAATTGGAAGGAACCAGAACAAGCAAAAAGAAAAGATTGTCATCAGGAGGAACATGGATAGGATTTGCATTTCAGCTGCTACTCCTCTACCCTCAAACTCATCCAGGCACAGCCAAGTGAGTCTTACTCATAAATAAATGAATAAACAAATAAAATAAAATAAAAAAGAACCCAGATCAAAAAATTAAATAATTCTGGCTGCCAGACCATGTGTCCGATCAGATTGAAATTTAAAACATGTATTCCCCGTCACCATTAGATCATAGTTATGAAGTTTCACGTTGATTGATAAAGCGGTTCAAGACAAGGATTTTAAAAAAGAAGATTTTTGATCAATCCAATATGGCTACCAGACCATGTGACTTGTCAATTATTCGTGAATACCCTGCTATCCCCAAGGCTTGGGGAACATTTGTGTGAAGTTTCTCCTCAATCTTCCCAGCCATTCTGGAGAAGATTTTTTCAAGGTTTAAGGGTAAATCCAATATGGCTGCCAAACCATGTTACCTATGACATCATATGTGTGATCCTTTCGTTCTTCATGGATGTCGGTAATACGTGTTTCGCCTCAATCTGTTCAGCCACTTCAGCAATGATGATTTTTGAAAGTTTTCAAAAATTTTTTTAAAACAATATGGCTGCCGAATCACGTGGTCGATGATGTCCTCAATTTTTTTTTTCTGTGGACCATTTTATCCCGAGATAACCCTCAAAAATTTTTCATAATGATCAGATGTCACGTTCTACATTTGCAATTATGACGTCATAACAAAAGCACTGATTACATCATAACAATCACACTTATTCCTCATGAGGAGTCATTGCCATGTGCCAAGTTTCAATTTTTTCATTGGTGCGGTTTCGGAGATACAGAGGTCCAAAGTTTTTCCATTTTTCCAACATGGCTGGCACACCATGTGACCCAATATCGTCATAATTATCAATAAAACATTCTACATGAGTCGTCGCTCCTTTGGTGAAATGTTGTCCTCAATCTGACAAGCGGTTGCGGAGAAAAACACGAAAGTTCTGTGCGGACAAACAAACAACAAGCAGTCATAGACTGGTACTTAGGAAATCGTCAACTTGACCTCTGACCTTGTCTAATAAAAGCTGTCTCTAGAGAAGGTAGCGACGCAAAGCAGAAGTTTCTACGATGATCTGTACCAAACCATCAAAAATCGAATGTTTGACCTCACTGTGACCTGACCTTTGACCGATTTTCGACCAAAATCGAACCACGCTAGCCATCACCCTCCTGAATCACGTGGTGTAATTTTGACATTGGTTAGCTTCTTCCGTTTGTCGAGTTACCGCAGATTAAGTAACTTAAAGGTCACACTCGCGACCCCCCAACTCGAAAGGACAACGGGACGAGTGCGATGACGTCAGCGTGCACACGCAAAACCTTTACGTGACTCAACGATGCGTCTGCTCGAGCGCGCTACGCCACGTGACGAGCCGTGACGCGGCGGGTGAAATATTTTTATACAATCTTAAAACGTCTCCAAAACATCCGATTTTTACCAGAATTCGACAACCGAGTGTTAAGCGTCCTAAGCGATCGTGAAAACCGAAGACAAAATAAAATCGAAGTTAAAACGAACTCGTAACGTCGACCGAAGCAAAAATTCTCCATTTCTCCACAGGAATTTACGGAATTATTTCATATTATTTATCAAAGTCATAAAACCGTAATATTCGGCCATCCACAAACAATCTTTACACCATCCGACGGCTTAGCGAGTCAGGCATGCGACGATAAGCTTTATTGGAATAAAAAGGACTTTTGAACACCATCTTTATTGAAACACAACGTGGCCTACAACTAGGCAAGGCGTTCTGCGCCATGGACGCTAACCTAAAAATTTTAAACAGCCTAACTCGACGAATTGACACACAAATTCCGCCGAACTTACCTCGATCTTCCAAACACGTCCGTCAACAATACTTGTAACTTTTTCGAGTTATCATGTTTGGATTTGACCTCATTGACCTTGCCTTTGACCGATTTTGACAAATCAATGCTAGCATCACTCTCCTGAATCAGTGGTGTAATTTGACATTGTAGCTTTTCGTTTGAGTTATAACTTTTTTTGGATGTTTGACCTCACTGTGACCTTGCTTTGACCGATTTTGACCAAAATCTAAACAGCACTAGCCATCACCCTCCTGAATCACGTGGTGTAATTTGACATGGTAGCTTCTCCTTCTTGAGTTATAACTTTTTTGGATGTTGACCTCACTGTGACCTTGATTGACCGATTTGACCAAAATCTAACAGCACTAGCCATCACCCTCCTGGATCACGTGGTGTAATTGACATTGGTAGTCTTCCGTTCTCAAGTTATCGTGCCTACAAACAAACACACAAAACAGAGGACGGAATTCATCAATTACTTACGAAATCTTTAGATTTCGTAAGTAACACAGTCATAGACTGCTACTTATGAAATCGTCAACTTGACCTCTGACCTTGTCTAATAAAAGCTGTCTCTAGAGAAGGTGCGACGCAAACCAGAAGTTTCTACGATGTTCTGTACCAAACCATCAAAAATCGAATGTTTGACCTCACGTGACCTTGACCTTGACCGATTTTGACCAAAATCTAATCAGCACTAGTCATCACCTCCTGAATTACTGGTGTAATTTGACATTGGTAGCTTCTTCTGTTCTCGAGTTATCGTGCCTACAAACAAACAAACAACAAACGAAGACGGAAGTCATCAATATACTTACGAAATCTTTAGATTTCGTAAGTAACAAACAGACAGACAGTTAGACCAATTAAATGGACCAAAATGTAATGCCCTCTCCTCCGGCAAGGGTAACTAGAACGGCACTTGGTTGAACACATAACTCCACCAGGCTGAACAGTTTACGTTTTCTATCCCACTGATAGGCCGGAACTGCATCCCAACCTTAACGAAAATTTAATCGGCTTGTTGTCACCGACCTAACTCATCCACCAAGTTTCATCCGAATCCGTCCACAACTTTTTGAGATATCGTGCTATATATCATTTTTAGCCCTGTCTCTCAATGGTGAAGAATCATGAAAAAAATTATGGTATGCGGATCCACAACCGGATCTTCACCAAATCGAACCAAGTCGTCCTTGTCACACACACACACACGCGCGCACACACACACACACACACACACACACACACACACACACACACACACACACACGCACACACACAACCTGTACACCAAGTTTTTCCCAAATCTGTCAATAACTCTGAGATATCCTGCTCACAGACAGACAAACAGAGGTGAAAACATAACCTCCATCCACCTTTGGTGGCAGAGTTAAAAAACACAAAAACACCAACATCCGTTTTCTCCCTCAAAGCAAGTCTTGCAAAGCTTCTCTGGCGATAGGAATCCCCGTTGCCAAATTCCCTGGAGGTAACTTGGATTGGTATCGGGAAAACTTCAAGACACCAAATACGTGTGTGTGGTAAGACTGGTACGCATGTACACACCTCACTGCCAAATAACCGCGTACACACATCTCCATGAACCACTTAAACGGCGTCGCCTCCATCTTGCCTCCCATTATCATAACCATCTCATCCGTAAGCTTGATGTCAGGCTCCCATCCGAGGTTTCCACCCGGGGAACTCTCAAACATGAAACCAAAGTCTGGGGTGGGCAAGAAGAAAGCGGGAAGAGAAAATGGTGGTGGAAAGGCTAAAAACATCTCCTCGTTACAAATGCAATTATATCCTCAGCAGAACAAACCAATACTGGCACGTTATTGCTAACTCGGTTTGACAACTCGCCAATGTGAATCAGATGTCCATGTTTGTCCAGCATTATGTTGCCGTTATGCCGATCCTTGATTTGCAATAGGAAGAGCAGGAGGCTGTAGGCAGCCATGCTCCGAATGAAATTGTAACGGGCCTGAAAATGTGCGGAAAACAAGCAACAACAGAGTTAATAAAAATACATACGATTTGAGTTGTTTCAGTACTTTAGCAAATTTAAATACACATACATTTGTATTTCAGTAAAACGCACTCTCAACTATGTCAGACTTCGTGAGTGAAAGTTTGTTTTCAGCACTCTCAGCAGTTTGTGACGGTTTAAATCTGTGATCATGATTTCATAGATTTACAGAAACCAAACACTTAATAATGATGAGGTCATAATACCAAATACACCAAGTCGTTTTGTCTTCTACACTGTGATCAGCAAACGACGTGGATATAATTTTGGTATAATTATTGGGAAAACAAGATGTCTCAAGAACATTATTATTATTGTTGGAAAAGGCTTTCAATTAGGAAGTAAAATGTGCACATGTGTCACTTTTACCAACTACAGTTTATTGGTTGTTGTCGGGCTGGTGGGATAGCCTCGAGGTATGTACACATTTACCTCTGAGCTGTCTCCCTGGGTTTTTTTTTAAATTTATTTTTAAAATGAAGGTCGAGGGTCAAGGAGGAGCTGAACAACAAAGGGCAGAAGTTTTACAAACTACCAGAGGGCTTGGAAAAGGTGGGGGTGAGGTGAAGGGGGGGGGGGGGGGGGGGGGGGGGGGGGGTGCACAAGGAGGAAAGTAGGATGAAACTGGACGTTTGAAGGGGTTAGCATTCATAATAAAATAAAATAAAAAGAGGACAGCACAGACTAAGGAAGAAGTAAAGTAAAAGAAAGAAGGTTACTTAATCTTTGCCACCTTATTTAAATAAAGACAGTTTAGATGACAAAGAACCCATTAACGAATACTCAACACCTTGGGTTATTTGTGAAAACTTCTGTAGTGGAAAGAAAGTTTGTAAAAAGTACAAGGGAGTTTGATTTTATTTATTTTTTGAACTCAGAGTGAAGGCTCATGGAAGAGTTAGTACACTGAACCGATCAGGACGCAACAAACAAAAGGAAGTGTTTTGTTGCCTTTTTCTGCCTTGGGAAAACACCATGTTATGGTGTAGGGATAGCAGCTTGAGCGTCATTCCACAATATCGTGGCGTTTTTCCAAGGATGCTTTCAACAACGAAAGCAACAAGAAAGAGCAGATATTGCAGACCCTCACCAAGACTTGTTTTGTGTGGTAAATAAATGGAAGGATGTACTAAATAAAGGGTCATTGATTGCAAATGAAAGGTTGAGTTGTAAATGTGTAAAGATCAAAGGTGTGAAAAGTTTGAAATGTCTAAATGGTCTAAAAGCATCTTAAAGGGTCTTAAAAGGTCAAAGGGGTCGAAAGCATGTAATATAAGGTCTAAAGGATCGGAATTGTCTGAAGGGAACTAAAGGGTCTTAAAAAGTCTAAAAAGGGTCGAAAGGTCAAATGGGTACACAGGGTATTAATAGGTCTGAAGAGTGTGAAGGTGTAAAGGGTAGAAAGGAGTCTAAGGGTCTTCGGGCATCTAAAGGGACTTAGAGGTCGAAGGGTTCTAAAGTGTGTATCGGGGTCTATAGGGTCGTAAAGGATCTTCAGGGTGTAGAGGGTCAAAAGAGTCTTAAAGGGTCCAAATGGTCTTAGGAGTCCAAACGGTCTTTGGGGTCTTCAAGGGTTTCAGGGTTCCAGAGGCTCTTCAGTTTCTAAAGACTATAGAGGGTTACAGGGGTCTTAAGAGTTTCAGGGATCTTATGGTCTTTGTCGTTTTTTTGGGTCTTCATGGGTCTCAGGGTTGTAAAGGGATGAAAGGGTCTGAGGGTTGTAAAGGGTCTAAAGTAATTAATACACATACTCACGTCCTTTGTGGACAAACAAACAAACAAACAAATTCAAAATCACTCAAAGAGTGACACTTGGCGAAACGGAATGGCACTCGGTAGAGTGCATACCTCTGCCAGGCTGAATACCGGTAGTTTACATTTTCGATCTCACTGATAGGTCGGATCTGAATCTGGACCTTAACCAAAATCGAATCAGCTTGTTCTCGTCACCTAACCAACTTATCCACCTAATTTTGTCATAACTCGTCCACAACTTTTTGAGACGTCATGCAATATCGTTTTTAGCCCCATCTCTCAATATTGAAGAATCACTTTCAAAATTTGAGTATCCGGATCCGCATTCGGATCTTCACCAAAATTATGCAATTGGCTGTCCTTGGCCGGTCACCTACAAACACAAAACATTTCAGAATGATTGCTTGAAAACTGTGGCCAAAAATCATACGACAAACAGACAAACGCAACAGACCAACATACTTGGCCCAAATTTTTTTTTGCCAATAACAAACAAATGGACCCAAATGCAATACCCTCTCCTGTGGCAAGGATAATAACGATTTTGATGATAATAGCATAATTATATAATAACATTATTACAAAATAATAATATAAACAACTGGAAGCGTGCTTTGTAACTGCGAGCAGTTCTGGCCGGGTACCAAGCCGCGCTGCTTTGATACAACCCTGACTTGATCGGACACCTGATCTATGACGTCATCTATATTAAAATGAATTCAGAATGGGAAGTCAATCACGTATTTTAAGTTTTGCATTGATTGATAAGGTTTTGTTATTAATCCAACGTGGCTGCGAGACCATTTGACCGATGATGTTGAAATTTTCAATCAATATTCCCCATGCTGAGTTGATCATATTTAAAAAAACATTATTTCTATGAAACCATGTAACATATCTGTGCAATACTTTACAATTATAATGATCCACTACCCAAGATACATATATTTTGATAATGATTTTGTCATAAGTCACGTGGTATGGCAGCCACATTGGTTTCAAGGAAAGTATTTTAAAAATTTCTCTGAAACAGCTCAACCTATCAATGCAAGACTTTAAATATATTATCCACTACCCTTGGTGCATGAAAGAAAACAACACACACACACACACACACACACACACACGTTTACTTACATTCTGGAAGGCTTGCGAGGACTCGTCACCGTATTGGTTTCGAAAATACTCATACATTCCTATGTCGGTCTGCCTGCCCAGCTGGTCACGTGACTTGCAATCCGGAATGCATTCTATGACACCGCACTGCAAAGTTAAAGAAGTTGCATGAGATTTATGTACAAGATCGAGTGTGAGCCTGAGAGCAATACTAAAAAAAGTGCTGGCGTGAAGGATCGCAGAAGATGACATCAAAGAACCCACCACAAGGACAACCTCAACTATATTATATTGTTGCGGGGTCAGGTGAGAGGACCACTAGGTGGGGGAAGCTACGTCGATTCCCACCAGACTCCCCAGAATTGTAGGCCGTCGCTTACGGATAATTCCGTGACGCGGCGGGTCCGCTTAACCGACCGTGGACTCCAATACGAAAACCGCGTGACCTAGGGTCCTCCCGTATATAATCAGGTTACCTAATTAATCATGTGGTTTAACTACCGGGAACCACACCCTCGGTACGCCTTGTCCGAACCGGATCACTCTACCGGATCGGATCACCTTTCCGGATCGATGCAGCCGAGCGACACTGCCAAGGACGTACCGGCTAAAGTAGGAACGGATCGTTGGGAATAAAGACCGCTAAACTTAGATTCGAACCATGCTGGACCAATGAGAAGAGAAGACAAAGGCGAGCTGGGAATATTCCTAATAAAATGATTTATTAACAGCAAGCGAGGAAAAGCATGTGGCACAGTAAAGATTTATTGGGTATGTAACGCAGGGAAAGAGGAGAAGAGGTGTGGGGTGCGGCAATAAAACAACAACTTTCGAAGCAGACACAGTGCAGACTTGACGCGAGATTAATAAGAGTAACAACAATAATGTTCTTCTTCAGGCTTATTTAACAGACAGGCGCCAGCACACTCAGGCACACACACAGAAAAAGAAACCCCAATGAAAAGGGACTTTTGCAGCCAGGGAGGGAGGGGAGTTGAGGTTATAGCTTTCGGTACCTGGGCGTTTCGGGGGGGATGCTCCGTGGTGGGGTACCCGACAATAGTCGCGTTGTTCTGGCCACAGCCGCACGTGTGGAGATCGTGTTCGAAAGGAGGAGCTTGAGTGGAGAAGGGCGGAGTCCAGCGGGCGAGGGTGGAGACTAGGAGCAGGAGGCTTGGAGCAGGAGATGAGGTCGACGTCGTGTGGGTGGAGATGAGGAACAGGAGGTGGGCCATCGAGGCGAGACGTGGGCGGAATGGAGAAGCAGGAACACACTGCGTGGAAACACCACTCAACATCGACACACACTGAGGACTTCTTCGTCTTTTATAGAGCCCGAGGCTCGGGGGAGGGGCCATGCCGAATCCGACGTCATCGCCCGAGTCGGGCGTTCTGACTGGCCCCGACCCCTCACGTGGTCCGCCAGCCTGGGCCGGGTTTCGGGTAGACGTCGGTGCACCCCACCCATCTTTCTGGCAAAGCGTACGTGACTCACTGCACATGTCTGGTTTCGGGCAGATGTTGGTGCACCCCGCCCAAAGCATATGTGACTCGTCGCACATGTCTGTTTTCGGGCAGACGTTGGTGCACCACGCCCAAAGCGTACGTGACTCGCCGCACATGTCTGGTTTCGGGTAGACGTTGATGCACGGTTATGGTAGACGAGATGAGACGAGGGGGCAAGCAGGCAGATTTACCTCAGAAAAGAAAAGAAAAACAGTGGGGATAAAATAAAAGGGGAAAATGATTTAATAATCCTAACTATTAGACCATCGCAACGCACTCCCTTGTTTTCCCACTAAACAAAAGGAAGGGGTCTATCTGCATCTTATATATTATTTCCGAGTTTGTGGTTTCGTGTCGCGCTATCTTCGACTTTGTTCTGCGCTCGAGTAACGTGATATTCGGCTTACATTATCTCAAAGACCATATGAGGTGCATGGTACAAAAAAAAGTAAATAAAATGGTTCTGAAACAGTGAAATCGTATTCCACTTACTGCATTAAAGTAAAATTACTACTGATACTCTGCATCAGTTCCTTTCTCAAACACACCCACCCCAACATGTCGCGCAGAGCGCGGGTTATGCTAGTGTATATTAATGGCATAACTGTCTCGGGACACCTATCTGTTGTATGCATGTGGTTCCGAGAACCGCAACAATATCATACCATCACTAACACTTAATGAACTCGTATTTTATCAAACACACAAACCTGCTTCAGATTAGCTTTTCACACCTGTACTTTCAAAAAAAGAAGAAAAAGGAATCCACATGAGGGCTTGTAAATAAATACATTAATTTAAAGTCAAACTCCATTAAAGATAAATGAATGATGGACAAAAAGGGCTTTCTTGGCAGTTCTCTTTGTATCCAAAGGAAACAACAAAATTTCTTCACCACAGAAGAATAAAAGTTTGACTTTGGTCTCTACCAAGACCACAGGTGTGTAGAAATGTTTGAAAGATGCTCCATGCCAATGACCACCAAGCAACAATTTCAAGCAGTGAGCTATGGCATTGGAGGCCTTGGATTTGAAACTGCAAATGCCATTTCTAGTCCCAGTTGAAGGGATGGAGCATTGTCTTGATGACAACCTTTTATTGGCATGATGATAACTCATCCACAAGTGGCTTCTCCACCATAGTCAATAAACTTGGCACAAAGCAGGTGAGACTTGTGCGGTGTCAAAGAAACCTCAGTCTTCGATGTCGAAGAAAGCAATCTCCAAATCAGGATTGATGCACCAGAGCTCAAATCTTTAAAATATGTACATGGAAAAAGAAGGTGCTCATGAACAGCTGCACAACCCTTCTGGTTTGTTTGTCCTCAAAGCAGGGCTCTTTTAGAGGTTTGAAGAAGAAAGGAGGGAGGGAAAGGGGAGAAGGAATGCATTGTATTTCTTATCCGAGTTTGAATAGGAAAGGAGGGAGGGAAAGGGGTAAGAAGGGATGCATTGTATTTGAAAAACAGAGGAAGAAAAACAAGATAACTGAATGGAAGGTAACATTTTTACGTGTCAATCTCTTGTCCCAAACGTGACTCAAAAGTTGCATCAGTAAACATACTAGTCCCTTTCAGGTCAGGTCAGGTATGGGAGCATGTGCGGGAGCAGCATGTCGCTGTGTCCACGTTCCACTGGTACTCCAGGGGCTTCCGTCTGGCCATCCCCCAGGCAGATGCCTGGCCCATCCACATCTCCTTGAGATGCCGATCAATCTGTTGCAACCACGAGGCATGTGACCAGCTCATTAGCCTCCTCCACTCACGAGGCTCCCTCACAGAGAGACTCTGGTGAGTAAGATCAACGTCAGGAAAACGAGCTAAGTGTCCATACAGCTGCAGCTGACGCTCAGAGACTATGCAGATAACAAATGTCATTTGAGTCTCTCACTGCAACCGCTTGTTGGACACAAAGTCCAATCAGCGACAGCCAAGGATTCTCTGAAGAGACCGAGTAGCAAAGGAATTAAGTCTCTGTCTCAGATCCCTGGTTAAGACATCTGTCTCAGTCCAAGTCTCACATCCGTAGAGCAAGACTGGAAGCACGAAGGACCTGAAGACTCGTACTTTCATAACACTGCACAGGTACCGACAGCGCCACACCCCATGATCCAGTGAATCCAGTGACATGATGCCCCAGGACTGACCCAGATGTCTGCTGAACTCTGGCTCACAGGCAGCAGAAATATGAATATCACTGCCAAGGTAAGTGAATCTCTCCGTGGCCTCAACATTCTCACCACAAAACAGGTAGACAAGATAGCAGCATCCAACGTGTCATTGAAAGCCTGGATCTTAGTTTGACCCAGGAAACCCGTAATCCCAGCAGCTCCGACTCCTCAATCAGCACCTCGGAGCCCCAAAAACGATACCCAGAGTTCCGCAAAGATGACTGCATCATCTGCGAAATCAAGGTCAGCATCTGACATTCCCAAACGATGCACCACAGCTTGATCTCTCCGCAACCTCCCAGCATCCATCCATACAAGTGCTAAAAAGTGTGGGGCCAGATACACCCCTGACAAACTCCAGTAACAACTGAAATAAGTTGGAGATTGTACCACACATCTCACAACACTCTCAGTACCAGATTATAGTTCAGACATCAAATTGATCAGTTTTGGTGGCACCCCATGAAGGCCAAGAATCCTCCAGATGGCATCCGATTCACTGAACTGACGCTTTACAGAGATCAACATCGGCTGCAAGCAGCCCTAACGAAATCAGGTCTGCGTTCGGTGAGGACCCGAAGGCAAGGATACGGTCAATCATTGACCTCTTTGGTGTAAAGCCTGACTGCTCTTAGCACTGGTGCTCAACCAGATGGTGGTGAACCCTATCAAGAATTATTGCAAAGAACTTGCCCGGCAGCTGAGAGAGCGTCACCCCTCGATAGTTGCTGCAGTCCTGGCAATCACCCTTCCCTTTCCAGAGAGGACAACAATCCCCCTCTTCCATTCAATTGGGAGGATGCCTGTGTTCCAGGCAGAGCACAGAACTGCATGCAACGACAGGAGTACAGCATTTCCACAGCCTTGAGAAGTTCAGCATGGATGCCACAGATCCCGGACTTTACCCATTTCAACTGGTTCACCAGCAGCCTGTGTTTCCACAAAGAAGGTGGACCACAGTTGATTGCGGGTCAGCAACAGGGATAGTAACACCCCTGATATCCACTCGACAGCTGGTGGATCAGCCTGGTACAACCCTCAAAGTAACCGGCCCAGCGGGCCTCACTTCGATACTCCTCTGTCAAGAGCCTACCACCTCTTGCTCTAACTGCAGTACACCGAGGGATGGCTTGGACGAACGCAATGCCGAATTCCATTGTAAGCAGGATGAAATCACTTGACCACAGGTGATGCTCTACCCCCCTACAGATTCCTCACACAAAGGCCTCCTTGTCCACCCTCAGTGCACGTACAGTTTTACGCCTCAGCTCTCTGAACAGCTCAGCTCTGCATTAAGCCTGGCCTGCGACTCTGGTCAATGTATTCAGTGTCCCTTGAGAGAGAAAATTCTTTGCCCTTCATGAGTTCGAACACATCCACCGGCAACATCAAGGACGGTGGTCTTGAAGGCACTCCACAACTCTTCAGGATTCCCCAAAGCCCCGACACCCCAAATCTCCACTCAGCTTGTTTGCAAACTCCTCAGCTACCCTCTTCATCCTTTGAGCTTGTCAATATCCAGCCTCGCTGGAATGGTACCATTCTCCTGGATTTAAGGTGCAACTTCAGAGTTACTACCACAAGCCGGTGGTCAGTATTGAGGAACTGAGCACTCGGTAGACCCCTGCAGTTCTGGATCATCCTCCCAGCCGACCATCATACGAGGGGAAATGGTCAATCTCCTTTGCCACACCACCAGCGTTGGAATATCAAGTCCAGCAATGAGCCTGTGTGTGCTGAAACCATGAACGAGCCACACTAAGTCCACGACTTCTTGCAAAGTCAAGGAACTTAATGCTATTCTGGTTCACAGTTCCAGATCCATGGGGACCAACACATGTCTCATAACCATCCCTATCAGTTCCAGTCAATGCATTGAAATCCACCAAGACGAGAAGAGTATCTCGCCTGGGGCCCTGATCAACCACAGACTCGAGCATGGCATCGAATGCGTCCTTCACAGTGAGATCACTCGCCTCAGTCGGAGCATATAGAGAGACCAGGGAAATGACACCGAAGGAGTTACAAATTCTTAGTCTCATTGTACGCTCGCTGACCGACATTACCTCAATTATCATTGGAGTCAGCTTAATGGACACAGCTACAGCAACTCCTTGGGCATGGTAACCATCAGAGCGACCAGACCAATAATAGGTGTAACCACCCGCCATGATCTCACCACTATCCGGTCTCCGAACATCAGAGAGTGCTGCAATAACGATCTTCAAACACTTGAGCTCAGATGATAAAAGAGACAGGTGATCATCCTCTCTGTGTTGGGACATCCCAGGCACCCACCCGAAGGGACTGCCTCAGGCTAAACCATGGAGACCGCCATCTGTTGGACGACACCTCAGCAACACGCCAACACACACGACTGCAATCTGACCCAGGAATGTTACCCCGTGGTTTTCCTCCTGCCATCAAAGAGTGGGGGTTCCGAAGGCTTTGCCTCAATTCCGTCATCCAGTGAGCTGCCCTACGAAGGGCAGCAGCACAGGAGGTACTCCCACAGAGTGAGTTTTCAAATTTCTTTGTGTTTTTATGTTTTGTGGAGTGAAGGCTTTTACGGTGGCCGGAATGCAAATCCTGCCACCAACCTCCCCCAACAAAGGAAACCAACAGCAGGGGGACGTCCGCAGACACAGTTGGGCACTATACATGGATGGCCGTTTGCTCACAAGGAGCTCCTCCGCCCTTTGACCTTTCCTTTTCAGATCCCTTAAAAAGAATGAAAATCATGATTTTAGTAAAGTTTAATTGCAGAAATATTCTCAAATTAAACCCAAAGAAAAACAGAACTCAGACACTGAACATCTTCTGCCACCGCTATGCAAATTGGTTGCCGTACGTGAGCTGACGAGTTCAATTTGTATCATATGAATTTTCTTAACACGGATTTCCCACAATAATCAATAAATATATACAACAATTATAATTTTAAAAACTAATAATTTATGATCATAACTCAAAAGTCTATATTATGTTAATCACTGATACAGAAAGTGTATGGATTATGACATATCTGATATTAAGAATGCTTTATCTCACAAGAATGACCACACTGTGGTCACAACCTGTGACCCAATAAACCAAAATGAATGAATTAATGAATGAAATTGATCCTTCCCAATATCTTTCAAAAACAACATATATTTGCCCTTTTGATGGACCAGCATTTAACACTGATGTCGTGAAGATATCTGTAAAGTCACCAAACAGTCTTTCTTCAACGAATGCTTCAAGACTCTGCTTTCCAAGTTCTTTGGCATTGAGAAGGGAGTCCTGAATTGCATCAGTGGCTGATCCTTGGTTGCGATGTAGTACAGACAAGTGGGGCGAAACTTAGGTGTGAAGACATTGAACTGCTGCAAGGTAGGGAACAATGAATCCTCATCTTCTTGGGCATGTTTTTGTCTCACAAGCTTAGCTTGATTGTGTGTATGGCTGTCTTCAGGGCACACCTGAAACATTGCAGAAATTGCATGGTTGTCTGCAGAAATGTTTGACCGGAAATTGTAGGAAAGATCCCACCTGCTAAGTGCCGAGGTTGTCTTAGTGATCCCCACTAAACCTCCTCCCCTTTTACCTATACCATTCAGCAACTCTGGTCATGGTCAGGGTCTCCCGGGTTGAACTCCTGGGATGATCATTTGACAACAAAGTTCCCCTGCTGGAACTCATGTAACACTTCTTCTGGGAGTTGGTGCATCTCTGCCAGATAGGCCCCCATCTGCAATTGTTGTAGGAATTGTAACTATGGAAATATGGCAGCATGCAACTGAAACTGCATAGGTGAAGGTCCCGAAATCCATCACGCTGAGCCTGCATGGACATGAGAAGGATTGAGACCATCTCCATGTAGTTTTATGAATGCAAGGAGCAACTCTTGAAACCTTGGGCTCTTCAGAAACGTTGTGAGAATCTCAATGTCATCAGGGTTGTTTGAGGCATTTGATGTCTCATCACGCAGTCATGCATCAGGTTGTTGGCAGAATGTCAGAAGAATTGGCATCAGTAGTTTCCACAGTGCTTGCAGAGTGATTTTGTGGTTCCACACGGCTTTTTTTGTAAGCCTTTCCATTCAGGACCTGCTCAGTTGTATTGGGACAAAGGATGCCACTTTCTACAAATGCTTCTGCCATGTCCTGACCTAATCATGTGCTTTCCTTCAGGAAACACAAGGAAATTAGACAAAGGTGGCGGCCATTCAGCCCATTATGCCTGCGCCATATCAACACCACACTATTTTATCAACACAGGAAGCACATTGATGTGTGGAGACCCCCAAGACAAACCCTTCTTTCTTTGGCAAACCACATTTCAAAGTTGTCCTCCAAAGCCAGTTGCCGACTGGATATCCTCCATCGTACAACATCCTTCCTTGGCACACCTGAACTGTTATCCACCTAAAAAGCCGTTACCCCAGCTTAAAAAGCCGTTACCACGTTACCTACTGCTCTCCCCTATGGTTTGGCTCTCATGCCTCACACCTTGTTCAGCTTGATGCCATGGAAACCAAGGCCTTCAAGGTCATTGGAATCTCCCACGCTGAAGCCGAGTGAATGGGCCTATCACTTTGCCGTCGCTGACAGGTCGGTGGTCTCTATGTCTTCTACCACCTCCTTTCTGGTCTTATACCTTTTGCTCTTTCCTTTGCTTTTTTTGTGCCCACCCCCCTCCCCCACTCCAGGTTTTTGCAGGCAAAAACTCCCTTCTGGTGAAACTCCAAAATCAAGGATGACTTCACCTCCAGTCATTCATTTCCTCTTTTATCCAATCTGTAGAACAAAACTTCTCACATTCTATTCAATCACAATATTCCCTCCAGCCTTTAAGACAGCTGTTTCACCACAATCTCAGATCGGCCCCATTCCAAAATCATGAACTTTTCTACCTTGATAAACCCCCCCACCCCCCCCCCCCCCAGCCCACCTTTTTCCCAAATTTCTAGTTTTTCCTTCCTGAGAGTTTCCATCTGTATCCATCCCATCCACCCCACGTGTCCTTTTCATGACCCCCATTCCTCCTACACACATTATTTGTCCAAGTCTTCCTCTATTTTGTCCTTCAACTCTGCTGTTGGTGTTTCCCAACCCCCCATACCCCCCACTCTATTTAACTGCTGTTCCTTTTGTTCTGTTGCGTCCTGATCATTTCAGTGTTCTGCTCTTCCACGACGAGCCTGACTTTGTATACAAAAAAAAGAAAGAAAAAAAAATGACGGGGAATGACCCTTCTGCTGGCATTCTGAGATGGCCCATTTGAGCTCTCCTCGCTTACAGAACAGAACGTGGTCCACTGTGATGACTATATACTGCTGACAAATGATACTTCCATACACCTCTTTACTACTGTACTTTAGGTATCAAAAGTTTATGGGCCGGTGCTTGAAGGATTGGCATGTATCTACTTGTTATTTCTGTATCATTACTGGTTCGTTTCTGATTGAATGCTGTCCATCCAGTCTTCATCGTGAACTTCTGACATTGCATTATGAAAGCCAGATCAATGAGTCGTGCATTCTGGGCAGACTCCTTTGCTTTCTCAGATGTCTCAAACCATTCTATCTCTACTTGCTTGGAGAAGACTGGGTTAATCTTGTCCATCCTTACATCAACAGGGCAAAGCTGTTCCATGGATGCAGTTACATCCAAGCAGCAGCATCATGCTTCTTTACAGGAAATATCTAGAAAACTACGGTAGCCTATGGAGGCCATGATATGACAAGCTCTATTAATAGCACAAGTTTGTACAAAGTGACCTGTGTCCTTTACCTTGATGACCGCATGACCATGGTAACTAATGCAAATTTTATTCATTATTCAATTACAAGTGTATTCCGGTCTTTGTTTGATCTGAAACGCTGTATAAAATCGCAAGTATGTGGAAAAAAGAAGATAACATGCACATTTTCACTAAAATTATGTATTTTGGTGGCCATTTTGTTTTTTTACATTTTCATGGCCAAATAACTAAAAATTCAGCCTGGTAAGAACCATTTTTTAATTCAGTACACTCAAATGATCAAACACATCCACAGCATGATCACTTCTATGAAAAAATGATTCATGTTTCACTTTTTGTGAAAATGTGTCCAGGCTCTTGGCATTACCCCAGGTGCAGTAGCCACAACTCTGTAGGGAAAGACGAACAGGTCAAGGCCAACGAGTTGGAAAATGTTCTTAAAGAGCCCGATTATCTGCAAGGCCAGCATGTCCTGCCGTTCATGGATGAAATACAGTACACAGATTACTGTACAAAAGCAGAACATTTAATTTTCATCAACATACAACAGCCTTCCGAATGTTCGCTAACCCGGTGCTGATGATGCATATTTTGTGCACCATGTCCCCATTTTAATCAAGAATTAAAAGTACGTGCATGTTAAACGTGAAGAATCATATCGATGAATATAAACACAGTTAACAATGATAAACATTTAGTGCGGATATCAGTAGCTTGAGCAGAACTCCCCCCACCCCCCCCCCAAAAAAAACCAACCTTGCTGAATGAAAGTGCAGATATACACTCCAGATTATTTATTTTGTATACAAGTGAATGGTATAGAGCAGCTTTATGAAATTATGCAACAAAAATTTAAAGTCATAGAATGAGGAAAAACAGGAAATGTTAATTTGTGAACCGCTTCGTTCAAGCACACAAGTCAAACACACAACTGTTGGTTCCACAAAATCTTCCCCATTAAAAAGTACATATGAATCCAGCCTTAACCAAATATACTCATTAATCCCACATATATTGTGCTTCAAAAAGGCTCGGGACAAAATATGCTGCTCTTCCTCAGAGATTGGCATAAGCCAGACAGGCCTCACCTGCCTGCAGTCATCGCCAACTTTAAAGATGGCTGCCTGCCAGTACACCTCTTCCTTGTGCTCCTTCCCATTGTCTTCAGGTGAAGTTCCACCCTTGTCACTGCTCAAGCCTGCAAAGCATACATTGATATGTCATGACTGATGCTATAAAAGAGACGGTTCTGAATCTGAACGACATGCTCACTTACTTTAACCACTCTGGACAAAATTTTACTGCATTTGGTCTTTGTGTAACATTGGTTAGAGATACATTATTATTCAATATCGCCAAATCTAATTTTTCAGCAGTCATGCTTGGCATTTTGATAACACCATTCAAAACAAGCAAAACTCGCACCTTCTCTTTCGAGCTCCGACACCCCACAGAGCTTCACCTTGAACTTCGCAAGGTACGGCGCTTTTGCTGCACTGCAATGGCGGACACAAACAATACATTACAAACAGAATGGCGATTACACATATCTCGCCGTCTTCTTATTTTCCTCTCATTTTCAGGATGAGCATAAAAACAGAATAAGCAAATCATAAATGTTGAAGATGTCAATAAATCTCCATTCCTATCGCATCATCTAATTGAAATAACAAGTCATGTAGTATGTTAAAAAACAACATTGCAATACAAATGCACAGGAACCGAATTCTCGGTGATGATAAGGTTTTTGTGTCATGTGCGAGTGAAAGCGACCTCTGCATTGGTGTCCCAGACTGATAATCAATGTCCAAAACAATCGCTTCTGGATTGCTGGGCAGATAGCAACCTATGGGAAGAACAAAACCACACTCAGCACACACGACTCACTGTTTATAATGGCCATACAAATTAATCGAGAAGGATGACATATTTACCACTTCCATGAGCATAACAGCAATTCTCACAGGGTTGAAAGCATCCCGCTTTAGGCTAAAGGGGGGGAAAAAAATCTTCATTTTGAGTATGGCTCATTGACAACAAGAACCTCGTGACCATTAAGGCTTCAACCCATTCGAGGCTTGTAGCAAATGCCCTTTCAAACCCGATCTAATAAATAATCTCGCCAACTACAGAGTGGACTCTTGGCGTTTCTTCTTGAGGAATGTTCATTCTTGAGGAATGTTCACTCTTGAGGAATGTTTTAAACATTGAGGAATGTTTAAAATGGTCGTGTTTCTTGTACCAGGATATTTTGGTGCTTCCTGAAAGTAGAGTTGGATACTTTCAAGTTCTTTATAACAATAATTTTTTTGATAGGCAGCTTCACAAGATTTATACAGATAGCCTGATTGCCAACAGGAGTGGTAATGATTGCACAGTTACTGCACATCTGGATGTGTTGGTGAGAGTCGGACCGAATGGTTTAAGTACAAGTGTATATCATAAAGTTGATGATTTCAGTTTTCCGGTGGTCTTGTACACCTTTCCAGGTGGCAATGTACCAATTAAAATGGGTTACAATGTCTTTTCATCTCAACTACGTAGATTTGTAAGAATTCGTTCAGTAAAGGATGATTTTGTGGAACGTGCTGAGAAGGTTTTTTCCATCATGTTAAACAAAGGATATTTGGCTGATTGTTTGATCAAGTCTTGTGAGAATGTCTTCCGACTCCATCGTCACCTTTTATTAAAGTTTGGTTCGTTTTCATGTAAACAAGTTCCTATTGCATTGCAGTTGATATAATAATAATGAATCAATTATTTTAGTGAGGTAAATTCTTAAATTAATATTATCGGTAGAAAAAAAAAATGTATATATATATATAAATATAAAGATCCACCCACATCTCTCACCTGTGAATGGAGGGAATAGCCAATCAGCTCTCACCTAATCAACTAAATCCAGGTGGCTAGGATTATATAAATAATTGACACGTTCCACACTCCTCCAGCTGAAGAAGCTGCATAAAGCAACCATGTGGTAAGGGAAGAGTATTGATTATGGGGGATTTTAACTTGCCAGGGATAGATTGGGTCCAGGAACAGGGAAAGGGCAGAGTAGATGAGGATTTACTAGCTTTAGTGCAGGATTGCTTTTTAACCCAGTTTGTAGATAATCACACGAGGGCGAGTGCAGTGCTAGACCTCCTTTTAAAGTAACGATCCCAATATGGTGGAGGAGGTGGAGGTATGGGAGCATTTAGGAGCAAGTGACCATAACATTGTGTGTGCAAAGATTCTGTGAAGGGTTAGAGTTCAGGATAGTAGAGTAAAGTTATTAGATTTCAG
Organism: Eptatretus atami; assembly: GCA_035128595.1. NCBI lineage: Eukaryota > Metazoa > Chordata > Myxini > Myxiniformes > Myxinidae > Eptatretus > Eptatretus atami. The sequence continues at coordinate 76,569,987 of CM068967.1, forward strand.
GAAGGAAAACCTTGTGGGTATGAGGAGAGAATTGGGTGATGCGGATTGGGAGACTCTAACAACAGGCCAGTCATCATCAGAGAAATGGGAAACCTTCAAGAAGCAAATGTGTAGAGTGCAGAGTAAGTACATTCCAATGAGGTGGAAAACTAGCAGTCGAAAGAGACCAGGGTGGTTGAGCAGTGAGATAAGGAACACTATGAAGGAGAAGCAAAAGGCATTTATGAGGTTTAAAATAACAGGACTGGAGTTAGATTGATATCACTATCGAAGTAAACAGAGGCAAGTGAAGAAAATAACTCAGCAGGCCAAAAGAGAGTATGAGAAGGACATGGCTAAGAATATTAAACATAATAGCAAGGCTTTTTAAAGTTATATTCAGGGAAAGACAGTTAGGACCAGTGTGGCCCATTGAGGAATAGCCACGGAGAGTTTAGTGATGAAGTGAGATGGCAGGCTTATTAAACAGGTTATTTTTCTTCAACTCTTACACAAGAACAGTCAGGAGAATTGCCAATAGCTGAGAGTATTTATCAAGGTGTTGAGGAAGGCTTTTACAAAAGTCCTGGTTAGAGTGGAGGAGTAAGGAACAGCTTACATCAACAACAATATTTACAATCAACAAGTTCCCTGGAGTCAGGACAGGTACCGGAGGATTGGAGAGTAGCAAATGTAACACCATTATTTAATAAAGGCTCCAGAGAAGAATTGGGAAACTATAGACCTGTTAGTTTGACTTGAGTTGTGGAGAAGGTGTTGAAGACATGAATTAAGGACCAGATGAGGAACCATTTAAACAAATACAA